>BQNB010112403.1:3702-18949 GCA_026074375.1 Tanacetum coccineum
TAAGGTGCTAATTCAGTTTTTATATCATTCGCTTCTCTAACAATGACATACACACTCTCTACCAGAAGATTAATTTACTTGTAATACGCCATCACATGACAATAATAAAACCGCAAAAGAACAAAAGAGATCACTTAAAATAGTTGCATAAAGATTGTATTAATAGAACACAAAACCAACCAAACTGTGTGCTATCAGGACGGCCACATTCATCTCTCAGTTTCAGAATGGTACCTATGATATATATGCTTATCTAAGTATATTATTGTCTTAAGTAGGCATGCAAGCTAAAACAAATATTATGGTAAGGTGCTAATTCAATTTTTATATTATTCGCTTCTCTAACAATGACATACACTCTCTCTACCAGAAGATTAATTTACTTGTAATACGACCACATTCATCTCTCAGTTTCAGAATGGTACATATGATATATATGCTTATCTAAGTATATTCTTGTCTTAAGTAGGCATGCAAGCTAAAACAAATATTCGGGTAAGGTGCTATTTCAGTTTTTATATCATTTGCTTCTCAAACAATGACATACGCACTCTGTATCAGAAGATTAATTTACTTGTAATACACCACCGTAATGTAGCTTAAATGTTATTAACATTACATGATTCAAACGCTCACCAATGGTATGCAAAAGCTCGTTGTACAGAATCTCTGCATCTTTTGTTGATATGGTTTGATCTTCAAGCACGTTTTTTGCAGAAAATAGGGCTTTGTCATTTAAATTTTGGTTAATCTTTTAGAGTGTTCATGAGTTCATTCACATTGGAATATTTAGTTCTAACTTTGAGTTCATCTACTTGTGATGCTTTGTTAAAATATGACAATTTTCATGTGACTACAGGTTTTATCAAAGGGGTATCAATCCTTTTACCAAGGCTCTTAATGTATCTTAACATCTCAATTGGGAATTTAGAGGTAATATGTAACGTACATCTTATACAGCTAATCATTAGTCTACCACATAAATATCACGTGACTTGGAAACATACATTCTATCAGATGCTTTTTATTTGAAAGTGTAGAAAAAGTGTACAATAACATTAAGTAGAAAATTAGAAATAAGCCGGAGGAAAGTCTCCTAATGCAGATGCCTTTTTCATTTAAATTCATAAAACAACAAAGGAGACCTAATGTAGTGACCAAGAAAACAGTATCCAGAGATCATGTAACATGTGTAAGTGCCAATGACCAAGAAAACAACAAAAAAGACATTGCTTTGGTTTATGAGGATGCTTTTGCAGCAACCCTTTGTTTGACATGACAATTCTTAACACTAATGAGTAGGGAGTAAGATTCGGAAATGGGTCAAAATATGTCCGGGTTAAAAGTTAAGGCCGCGACATGAAAATTAGAGTAACCATATCTCGCAGAATGTTAATCAAACAAAATAACATTTCATTCATAGATTTAAGTGGGCAACGTTATAAAATAAAGATATAAAATCCTAAAAGAAATAAATGTTTTAAAATACAAACATTAACAAATACTTCAATGTAAATTCAAAAAACATGAAGGAAAATAAGTTTTGATCACTTTTAAGGATTATTTTCCAGCTTTACTGTAACCAATTTCTTTGTTATGTTCAAATCCTCCTCTTAATCTTCTGTTTCATAGTCTAATAAATCAATGTAAACAATGTTGTTTTTCCCCCTGGTTCAGATACTTCATCATTGGTAGTTGTTATCTCATTATTTTCAAATTTATCTTGTACATTCTGTGTTGTTTAAAAAAGAAGGTTAAAAGAGTATATCGTTATAAACTAACATAAATGGTGTGTAAATGTATTTAATTATAAATTGTAAAATACCTCATTGATTTCAACAGCCGGACTTGTATGGTCATCTTTTTCATTTTTGCACTGTGTGGTTGTCAACATCATTCTCCTTATTTTGTTCACTTGTAATGTTACCTTCTTCATCCTGTAATGTTTGATTGTCAACAAACTTTTAAAAATATAACTATATTTAAAAACATACATGCTGCTTTATAATAATTTAAAAAAAAAATCTGTAATACCTCATTCATCTCTTCTGATTCACAATCATAGTCTTCATCTTCATCCTGTTTTTGTTGTTTTTAATTAAAAAATAGAAATATATATTTAAAAGAACAATTTTAATAAAATTAAAAAATATTAATCTTCTTTAGTTATAGGTTACCTCATATTTCACAAAACCATTTTGGAAGTAGTTCATTGTTTCAACATCTTGAGTAACCTTTTCAGCTCGGTAAACATAACTATTATTGTTGTGGTTAAATTGACTATACTTAATTTTAAACAAATATTGTTTTCCAATAATCCGATTAAGATCGTCAGGGAAGTATTGATTAGCATCCATCCCTTGTTCTTCCATAATTTGCCATGCGGATAACTTGGTCATCTTATAAACATTGTTGTAAAAAAGGACAACTTGTGCAGAACCACATTCGTCAAATATACGAACAATAATCTTGAACCTATGCTTGTTTAATAAAATACACTTAGCATTTAAAAAAAAGTAATAACATATATTTTTAAGAATTCAAAAGTATGCTATTTTTCATACCTAGACACGACTGCGTATGTTTCTCCATGATTCTTACAGTGCCATGGTTGTTTTTTGTTTCTTGAAGAAGAACCTACTTTTGATTGAATAGGAGTGACCTTTGTGTTACATGCTTTACATGCGGTATAAGCCCATCCATTTTCATATTGTATGCTATGTATGGTTGCATAAACAACACAATATGTTTCCTATATCAAAATTAAAATATTTAGTTAAGGATATGCTGACAATATAGTTGTGTAAAATTATATTCAATTTTTATTCAATTAAAAATACAAAAATTAAGTAATGTTTCATACCCGTTCAATATCACGGATCATTCCAACCATTTTCCTTAAACAACCTTGCATAAATTCTGTCGGTGTAACAACATGAATGTCCGGATTGGGAATCTCAATTTTGGACTCGCTTGCATTATATCCATTGTTTGCTTCATATCTGCCATATGTATAACTTGTTAGAGTTAAACAATTTGTAGGGTGATTATTTGTATACAAAATACTTAATACAGTTAACGTACCTCTTTCGAAAAGACTGTAATGGAGTTATGTCTTTGTTAATATAAATTCTTGTTCCAAAAATATTTTGTATGTTATAGAAACTTTAAATTTTGAACAACTTACTATTCCAATATTTGATTTTTCCGAACATAAGAACAAAGTCCAAGTGACCAACTTCATCTAGCTTCTCAGCGTACTCATTCCACATGAGTGCCCATTTGTCCCAGAAAGTACATTCTAGTCACAAAGATCTGCATAATGTGTTTTCAATAAACGATAAACATATACTTGTATTATGTTTTATATATGTTTTTTTTTAAATTAGATATATTCTACTTAGTGAGTATCTTCAATCACAACAGTCCTGCGAATATTTGAACAACCTTATCCATTAATTGGAACAATGTCTCTAATTGATACAACCGTACCAATAATATCTACAAAAAAACATTAAAGAAAATAATTTTAAACAAAGGTTTATATTTAGATATTTTGGTATGAAAGTTAAGATAGAATACATACCAACACAATCATGGTCGTGATACTCATTGTTTGTATTAAAAATACGTGAAAAAGGCTCATTAACAAAACCAATGAAGTTATCATCAATTTGATCAATTCTAGTAACTTCAGTTCCTTTATAAAAGGATATTTTCCACCTATTTGGTAACAATGGCAATCTCCCGCTGTTTTGTGCTACTCCAAAGTTGGAGATGATATAACACTGTCTCTCTCGAAGAAGAGGTTCAAATTTAAACATGAATTCTTTTTTGACAAAAAGTTGGATACGGTTGGTTTAGTTTGTGAGAATGCCAAACATAAATGCACCTTCCTTTAATTGCCATGTTACTAATCATCGGATTTATATCTTTAATAGGAGTTATTATTCTTTCCTTCATCTTGGGTGCTGTAAATTTAGAAGAAAAATCAAGGGTTTTAAGAATAACAAACAATTAGGCTTTACACTCGATATACAACCACTAATACATAAGTTCTGTTAACAAATAATCTCACCTTGTGGGGAACTTTCAAAGATGGATACATTATTTCCATTGTTTCGCTTCAAGGGTGATTTTAGTGCTGTAAATAATAAAAAAAACATCATAATATGTGCATAACAAAACAAACATGTATATAGTGCGCATATTTAGAAGCAAACATGTACATACCAGATCTTGTAGCATTATTTGAATTCATGCGCACAATGTTTGAACTCGAATGCACTGTGTTTGACACATTGTTTCGTGCAAAATCCAAACCTGGTAGGGAAAAAAAATCATGTTCAATATATTACATAAGTAAATAAAAAACAATTTTAATTATATTGGTTACACAATGCTCAATCTATAGATTCAAATGTGTAATGAGATAGGAATGTACAAATACATAATTGAGCATAAAAACACTACAATTTCATGGTGTGGTTAGTATTTATTTTAATTTTTACTTTTTACAATTGCATGATGTGATTAGATTTTTTAAATAATATGTTCAGACTTCAAAAACATAGAACATAATCGAATTGACGCAATGGCCAAAACTCAAACAGATCAAAATGTATGTTGCAGGCTGAAGTTGCAATTAAACTTGCAACTAAATTTGCAAACAAAACTGAATATGTAGACCACAAAAAAGCACAAAACTTTGAATTGAATTGAACTTGCAGACCACAAAAAAACACATAACTAAGCTTGCAGACCACAAACCAATTAAAAAAACACTACAATTGCATGGTGTGATTAGTATTTATTTTACTTTTTACTTTTTACAATTGCATGATGTGATTACAATTTTTAGATAATATGTTCAGACTTCAAAAACATGGAATTGAACTTGCACACCACATAATCGAATTGACACAATGGCCAAAACACAAACCAATTAAATGTATGTTGCAGGCTGAAGTTGCAATTAAACTTACAAGTAAATTTGCAAACTGAATTGAATATACAGACCATAAAAAAGCACATAACTTTGAATCAAATTGAACTTGTAGACCACAAAAACAACTAAACTTGTAACCGATATTGTACCACAGAGAATAAGTACTGATCTAAGACATATTCATGCTAATATAGAGATCTAACATTGCAGCCCCAAAGCAATATAGCAGGATATTGTTTGGCAGCAAGGGGATTTAATATGCAATATATTCAGAAACATATAAGCAATGCAATGCAAAGCAATTAGACAGTTAGAATAAGAAACTCCCAAATGGTTTATTCAAAACTAACAAATATTGAAGTGTCAAAGGACCATTATCAAAGCGTAAACAATCAGGTACATAACAATCAAATTTAACTAAAATAGCATGTATAAACCCTAAAACTAATAAGAATAACAATTTAAATCAAAGATGTTTAAACAATCAGTGTTGTATTATTTAACTGATTCTTTCTTCTAACTACAAATTGCAGAATCATGATTTAAGGATGCTACAAAAACACTGCAGCCTTAAACAAAGGCATTGGTAGTGTAATCTTCAAAGGTTAATAAGTCTAGACTAACACTTGTGTCCTAAAATCGGGCTTATATCAAATGTGACCATGTGCTATCTCGAATTAAAAAATAATAATTCGCAGAATCAGCAACTCGTATATCTGCTAAAAACAACATAAAAGGAACTAACTTTGTAATCATATGGCTGCAGCCTTAGTGAAACTTGCACCCTTAAACAAAGGCATTGGTAGCGTAAGACCAAAGCGATAGCTACTCTCATGAGTTTTTCCATAATATAGGAAAAAATAGCAGCTTACATGAACCTAACTGAACATATACCTAAACTAATTTAACAGATTTTTTAAAACAAACTAAAACTTAATAAATACATACTAGTTTTGCTCTTTGAACCTCTGCTTGCTTGAAAATCAAACTCTGTACATATAAAAACATAAAGATAAAAAATTAATAACATGCTTTCAACAATACCATGTGTTGTAAACATTTATAAACATACCAGGGGCATAAGAGAGTTTTGATTTCTTGATCTGATCAACTAGCTTAGCTGTAAAAAACAAAGTATAGTTAACAGGTTTTTATATTACTTAAAATTATAATATGTTCTATATGAATGTTGCTACAATTGTAAGTAAAAATTAATCACTAAGCCAACTTATGAAGATAATTAGAGACATTTACCTGATGAGGAACTACTGCTTCTTTTTTTGTTCTTCTTTTGCATTGTTGTAAATAAGTCTGTAAGTAATATTTATCTAAATTGTTAAGGTTCGAATCTAGCTGCAGACAAGATTTTAAGAAACATAAATACTTTTTAAAAAAGAAATTAACGAATTTACATCCAAAGTTATGGGAAAAAAATAAAAAAAAAATTAATAAGGACATGGCAACCAAGATGATGTGGCATTATGACATGACATTAAATAGTCAAATGCCTTCTGTTATATATAATGTACAGATATATACATATTCATTTATATATATATATTATATATATATATATATATATATAATATATATAAATATATATATATATATATATATAGTGGCTGCGCATTATATGAGAACTCATTTTAGGTGCAGAACTTTACAGAACCCCTTTCAACCAATCAAAATTTAGTAAATATTAAATGTTTTTATTTAATTAAAAAGGGTATATTAGTCAATCATATTTTTTCAATTAAATGAAAACATGTGGTTGACTAATATACCCTTTTCAATTAAATGAAACATTTATTATTTACTAAATTTAGTCGACCACATTTTTTACTTTCTTTTTTTCTATTTAAAAAAAACATTTTTAAAATTTGTTTTTTTTGGAATTAAAAAAAAATTAAAATTTTTTTTTTCCAGCGTACATGTTTAAAAAACCAACAATGCATATATGTAAATTTAGATAACATAAATGTTTTGTTTCCAAATGTGATTTTACACGTGTTTATACAATTTAATAAACTTTAATGTATTTTTCTTAAGATGTTAATAGTATATATGTTTCTAGTGTGCATTCTTTAAACTTCAATTTTTAAAACCAAGAACATAAACGTTATGCATATGATGTCTGGATTTAGAACAAACCAATAACAAAAATATCATATACAAAATTTGATATCAAGTAAAATACAATTACAAAACAAATGTGTTATCAAATTCATTGTAACATATGTGCACGTTTTCTAAAAACATATATGCACGACTTAAAGAAAATATATGCACGGCTTTGAGAACATGTGTGACCGCCATCTAAAAGCATAAGTGCATCTATTAATCATCTTTATCACACAACATGCACAACTTTTATTAGTTGATTATCTTTATCATCTTCCACACTCCGTCTTTAGCCATCCCCACTGTAACATATATAAAGAAAAAAACCAAAAACATAAATGTTATACATATGAACTTTAAAGTTATAACAAATAAAAAACATAAATAACGTATGTGCGTGTCTCTAAAAACATATGTGCACGTCTCTAAATAACATATGTGCGGGCTCTAAAAACATAAATAACATATGTGCACGTCTCTAAAAAACATACATGTGCCGACTTATAATTCATGACCCATAACAACCAAATGAGTCTAGTCATAACAAATAGCGCATAACACACATGCGCGATCTTTATTTACATTATGTCTTAAAATCTATCATAACAAATCTTCTTTCGCAAATACAATACCCTATTTGAATACAAGCTAGATGGTAACATTCTTTTAAATCAAAAGTCAAAGTAAAATAATAATAACAAATTGACGTCTTACAACACTAGAATAAAAACTAATAATAAATCTACACAAATAAAAATCAACAAAATCTAATAAAGAGATGTATAAGATTAAACCTGCGAATATGTAATTAATAAGAAGAGGCGTCATAATGAGATCTCGAATTTTATTTTTATCCATAGAAAACCAAGAATCAAAAGTCAAAAAACCATAATACACAAATCTGCAAACATTCGTCTTTTGTTTATGATTTCGAGTAGGAGGAAACAACAAAAGCTTGACCATTAATAATTACACTTATTTCTCATATCTGATTAAGAGTATGTTAGGGACCACATGTGCCAAGACACCAAACGAGGGTCATCATGATCCAAAGCATCTGATCATACACAGATTAGTAAATGAAAATAAAAGAGGTGATGATTTGTTTTTTAGTTTTTTATCTTCTGATTTTGCTTAAAAATCATATATACTATTAAATAATATAACAAAGTATAAAGTACTTACATGCTTGAATAAAAGACTAACTAAAACCCAATAAACCATAATTAAAACCCACGAATCTGATGAAGATGATAATTAACGCCATCATTTTTTTTCATGGTCTGATGATGTAGATTTGATATCATGTCGTTTGGAGGGTTTGGAAGGGATGTGATGATGTCGATGACGATAATGGATGAGGAAGAAAGGATTGTGAGATAATTTTTTTCATCTCACCTAATCAATAATGATGATCCTATTTTGATGGACGTTCTAAAATAATTATTTTTGCAGTTCCGATATTGCCATTGACACATTTATAAAGAATTACTTGACATCCCTTTTAATTATGTTAATTACACTAATGACACAAGTAATCTCATCCATTTATCAAACTAATCTAATGAACCATATTTATTTTAAGAGTTCTGTAAAGTTCTGCACTTAAAATGGGTTCTCAATATAACACTTCGCTATATATATATATATATATATATATATATATATATATATATATATATATATATATATATATATATATATATATATATATATATACATATATATATATATAGGGATGGGTTCTAGAGAAAACATGATATTGGTAGAAAACCTAGAAAACAAAACTACATGGTAGATTTTAAAAACATATCAAACTTCAAGGGTAGAAATGAATATAACAAAAAAAGAGGGGGAGAAGTTGTATCCCTCTCATTCTCATCATAGCAAACCAGACCATCATTTTCATTCTAACAAAAATCACGTCATTTACCACCTCAGGCACCACCATCACCATCAATTACCGCGGGCACCACCACCACCATCGATTACTGACATCAATTACCGCGGTCACCATCACAACCGCCATTTACCACCGGAAACCACCATTACTGGACGCCATAACACAACCACCACCAACATCGAAACACTACCATCATTTCAACCTCTGGACGCCACCAAAAACTGTCAAATCACTGGTATCAATTACCAGCCACTTCTGTTTGATCTCACCCGCCGAAAATACATACACCAGGTATGATATTTAGTATTTTTATGTGAATATGTGTAAAATTAGGACATTTTTGTAGATTGAAAACCGTGTAGCTCAAATTCAGGCATATGAAACAAATTTGACAAAATAATGCATAAAAATGTGTTTATTAAATTTACGCACCAGGTGTTTGTTAAAATGTATAAATATGATTTTATAAATGTTATGTACTAATTTGAAGCATATGTGTCTTAGATCGAAGGATATGACATGTTAGGGCATCTGTGTGTATATTTGCCCAATGAGATCACACGTTAGGGCAATAGATTGTAGTTACCGCATCAGGTTAAATGTTTGTATGTTTAGTGCATCGGTGAACGTATTAGAGCATCACTAAGTATGATTAGTGCAGCGTCGGACATATTAAGGTAATTAGTGTATATGTTTAGTGTATCCGTTTGTATGTTTACGGCATCACCGAAAATACTTCGGCATTTGTTTGTAGGTTTAGTGCATCGTTATGGCATTTACGTTTGTGATTGGTGCATCATGATACATGTTGGGACATCATTGGAAATACTAGGGAATCTGTTTGTATGTTTAGTGCATCGTTAGTCATAGTTAGGCATCCATTTGTATGTTTAGTGCATCGGTGAACATATTAGAGCATCACTAAGTATGATTAGTGCATCATGAGACATATCAAAGTATTAGTGTGTATTTTTAGTGTATTCATTTGTATGTTTAGTGCATAGTCGGTCATAGTAGGGCATCCATTTGTATATTTAGTGCATCATTGTAACTAGTTAGGGTTAGTGCATCGATAAACATATTAGGGCATCAAATGAGTATGATTAGTATTATTATTAAATCATATGACATATTAAGGCATCAATGCGTATGATTACGACATCAATGAGTATTATTAGGGCATCAATGACGTTTTAGGGCATCAAAGTATGTATTACAACATCTGCATCTGTATGTATGATTATTGCACATGAATAGTTGTTATTGCATCTGTATGTATGATTAGGGCATTAAATGTATGAATTAGGGAATCAAATGTATGAATTAGGGCATCTGTATATATTTTAGTACATTTGTGTATGAATTAATATGTATTAATTAGTGCATATATATGTATTTTTAGAGCATCGTTGGAACTACTTGGGCACATGTTTGTATGATTAGGGCATCAAATGTATGAATTAGGGCATCTGTGTATATTTTAGTGCATCTGTGTATGAATTATTATGTATTAATTAGTGCATCTGTGTATATTTTTAGTGCATCGTTGGAACTACTTGGGCATGTGTTTGTATGATTAGGGCATCAAATATATGAATTAGGGCATCTATGAATATTTTAGTGCATCTTTGTGTGAATTAATATGTATTAATTAGTGCATTTGTGTATATTTTGTAGTGCATCGTTGGAACTACTTGGGCATCTGTTTGTATGATTAGGGCATCAGTGTATATTTTAGTGCATCTATGTATGAATTAATATGTATTTAATGAGTTTAAAGAGGTTTACTCTGCTTTCTACTTACTAATTTAACGTATTCTTAGTAAGATTGATAGCTGAGTTACTACTTGTTATTCTTTGGTTAAAAGAAAGTATCTGACTAAAAAATCCACAGATTCAGTGGGAAGTAATAATCCTCATATTTGCTACAAGACGTTATATAACTATGTTTAAATCGTTAATAAGTGTTTGAGTATGATGTATAGGAACCATAAGTTCTCATTAAGACAAATCTGTGACGGGCATTAGGGAATTCATAAATTCTAATTTCATTTGTAAATCTCCGCTGTATTAGAATTGATGTTTAGTGTAATTTAGTTATTACATGACATTTTTGTATATGTTTATCGAAAAACATATTTTCATATCCCTTAGACTTCAACGTATTAACCAGAATCATTATAAGCACGGCATGAAAGCTATAACTAGTTTTTTATTCATGCAGGAACGCCCTACAAAACTTGTGATAGAATTTATTCATCGCAGGATCTGCATCACCTTGGAATGTTTAGATGGGAGGCAAGCAGATGCTCCTCAAGAAGCTCTTCAGGTTTCGAATATCATGTTACGAGAGATGCCTACTAATCGGTGTTGATGTGAAGCCTAGTCTTTATAATTTTGAGACATAGCTATTGTCTAATAACTTAATAATTATACTTGTTTCCTTAGGTATTCACCAATTGGACATTCATTCTATCATCCTGCTATGGGTCGCAGACAGCCACTAGGAGAAGGACTGGAAAGTTGGCGTAGATTTTATAAGAGCATACGGCCTACACATATTAGGTGTCCCTAAATATTGGTAAGTTTGTTAGTCCACGAGTATGATAAAATATTAGAGTGAAGATAACTGTGATATATGTTTTACTAATAACTACAGTAATAAATTAGTACGTAAAGCTGTCAACACAAGCTTTAATGAGTTTTGATTGAAATTTGTTGCAGATATGCCTTCAATGGCATTCGTTGAGCAACTGCCTTGTGATTGAATTTGTCAATCAACTTTTGAATAGGGATGTTTAAGTCAATGATATGTCATGTGCATAACGCTTTATTTTACCACCATTGCATCACCACTCAGGTACTAACACTATCATTGACGTGAATGGTGAATTCACCATGAATTTTGAGTACAGATTAAGGGGTGGTTGTTTTGGTTTATATGTGAGTTTATGGGCTTATTTGATTTCGGCTTATAAAATATAAGCCACATTTTTATAGCTTATATTAAGACATATGGGCTTATATAAGTTTATCATATCGCAATAAACTTATATAATCCCACAAGTATCAAAATAAGCCTAAAAATTAAGGCTTATGTTATATAAGCTGAAATCAAATAAGCTCATAAGCCAACATATAAGCCGAAACAAACACTCCTTTGGTATATGTATGTGTTTTATATAACCTTATGCATAACATTGTTGATATTTATAAAATGTGAACATAAGGTATTGGATGAAATGCTTAACACTATTAATTGCTAGGATTAGTATATTTGGGATTGTGAAATCAAACCTGAACATAAGGTGTTCGATGAAATGCTTAGCTGAAAACATAAGGTATTCGTTGAGCAACTACCATGTGATTGAATTTGTCAATCAACTTTTGAATAGGGATGTTTAATTCAATGCTATGTCATGCGCCGAACGCTTTATATGTCAAAACGTGTATATGAGAATGCACGCCGGATGCATATGCACGCAATGTTAAGGCATATGTTTGTGTAGTATAAGGCATATGTTTGTTTAGTTTAAGTCATCTGTGGGAATACATTAAGGCATATGTTTGTTTGTTTGTTTTAAGGCATATGTGTGAATATCTTAAGGCATACGTGATAAATTAAAAGCATTTGTTTGTTAAATTTAAGGCATTTGTTTGTTAAATTTAAGGCATCTGTTTGTTTAGTTTAATGCGTATGTTTGTGTAGTATAAGGCATGCGCTTGTTTAGTTTAAGTCGTCTGCGGGAATACATTAAGGCATCTGTTTGTTTCTTTTAAGGCATATGTGTGAATATCTTAAGGCATGTGTGACAAATTAAAAGCATTTGTTTGTTAAATTTAAGGCATTTGTTTGTTAAATTTAAGGCATCTGTGTGTTAAATTTTAGGCATTTGTTTGTTCAGTTTAATGCATATGTTTGTGTATTATAAAGCATGTGCTTGTTTAGTTCAAGTCATCTGTGGCAATACATTAAGGCATCTGTTTGTTTATTTTAAGGCACTTGTGTGACTATCTTAAGGCATATGTGGTAAATTAAAAGTATTTGTTTGTTAAATTTGAGGCATCTGTTTGTTCAATGTAATGTATATGTTTGTGTAGTATATGGCATGTGATTGTTTAGTTTAAGTTATCTATAGGAATACACTGTTTGTTTATTTTAAGGCATCTGTGTGAATATCTTAAGGCATATGTGATAAATTACAATCATTTGTTTGTTAAATTTAAGGCATCTACTTGATTATTTTAAGGCATCTGTGTGGCTATTTTAAGGCATATGTGATAAATTAAAAGCATTTGTTTGTTAAATATAAGGCATTTGTTTGTTAAATTTAAGGCATCTATTTGTTCAATTTAATGCATATGTGTGTCTAGTATAAGGAATCCGCTTATTTAGTTTAAGTCATATGTGCTAATACATTAAGGCATATGTGTGTTTATTGTAAGACATATGTGAATATTTTGAAGGCATATGTGATAAATTAAAGGCATATGTGTGTTAAATTTAAGGCATATGTTTGTTTATTATAAGGCATCTGAATATCTGTTTAGTTTTAAGTCATATGTGGGAATACATTAAGACATCTGTTTGTTTATTGTAAGACAACTGTGTGAATATATTAATGCATATGTGATAAATTAAAAGCATTTGTTTGTTAAATTTAAGGCATCTGATTTGTTAAACTTACATTAGTGTTTTGTGGGTGTTTGTTTAAGATTATATGGTATGATCTCTAATGGGTCATATTAAAAAAAGTAACTTAAAGGAAAAGGTCAAATGGCTTTATTCTCTAACCCGTATAAATATCTCTGTTTTGACCCGTTATCTAACTTGCCCATTTTGCCACCTTTACTTTTCATGGTCATCTGATTATATGTTATAAATTCTTATTACTTGTTTTTCATGATGCATGCCCCACTTTATGTAGAAGGTTAGGATGAAGCATTATATGAGATTGGTAAATTCTTGTCTGATACCGTCCTTTCAGAGCAGAGTTCATCAGTATTGGTAAAAGCATTGGAAGACATTCCCGTTATGTTCATTGCAGAAGCTGAAGATGCCCATGTCCCACTAAAATATGTTCAAACCATGGCATTAAAATTTGTAGATTCTGTGAGTAAATCTGATAAGTTATTCTGTCTTTCGGGTCACAAATTTCATTTTTGTCTACCTTAAGTAATTGGAAACACGATCACATCATTCGTATACACGGGTCACAATTTTGACCCACTTCTAACTAGAAAACGTATACGTATGCAAAGATTAGTTGCAATATCAGGTTGCGGTCATCTGCCTCACGAAGAGTGCCCCAAGGTGTTGCTTGCAGCAATCGTACCCTTTATTAGTAAATTGTCAAGCAAGGCAGATAAATAGTTATATTTATGTAAAAAAATTGTAGAATATTAATTTTAGGGGTTGTATCCTGGTGTTTAACATAAATCAATCACCTAAAAAGGTTCCATCTTATTGTAAGTTAGTTATGTATCACGCCTTGATTCGTAAGTTTCGGGGGCGTTAGGGCAAGTTAATCTAAAGATTTAGCCCTTTTTACCAATTTGAAGAGGAGCCTGCATTTGAGCAAACTTTTAGATTATGAAGTTAATCATGTGGTTTAAGCCAGTTTATTATTAAATTTCATAACATGATGTTGGTGTCTTGATAATAGTAAAAAATATTTAAAAAACTTAGTATCAAACTTATATGATGAATCTGACTACATATTGGGATCGGAATGATGCTTACCCGTGGGGAATGTTGGTGAACGGTGAGAATGATTGTTGGGAACAATGGTGAACGATGGTGTGAAGGCCGGTGATATGGTGGTGAACTTGTGTGGAAGAAAACAAGTTATCAGAGAAAGAAGAAAAAGAAAAAAATGAGAAAAAATAGGCATTATATATGATTGATGTGAATTTGCAAAACAAACCTTGAGAAAATTAGAAAGTTACAAACAACCCTTTGTAGTTTGGTGCGAAAAAGGAAAGGGGATGAAGCTTGATCCAACGGTTGGGAAGTGGTTTTCTAGGTTTTCCATCGAGATGAGGTTTTCTCATGATCCCATCTCTATACATGTATATGTATGTATATATGTATGTATATATGTATGTATATATATATATATATATATATATATATATATGTATATATATATATATACATATATATATGTATATATATATATATATGTATATACATATATATATGTATATACATATATGTATATATATATATACATATATGTATATATATATATATATATATATATATATATATA
>BQNB010112404.1:0-16866 GCA_026074375.1 Tanacetum coccineum
AACAACTAACATTGTTCTAGCAGCCTCAAGTAGTGTCCTATTCCTCCTCTCAGCTATACCATTTTGTTGAGGAGTCCTGGCTATACTATATTCTCTCTTAATACCCTTTTCTCTGCAAAAATCTTCCATAACTTTGTTTTTAAACTCTGTTCCATTATCATTTCTGATTATTTTCACTTTCTTATCCACTAGGTTTTCTATTTCTTTGATAAAGTTCTTAAGGATCTTACTGGTTTCATCCTTAGTTGTTAAAAAGAAAACCTATGTAAACCTGCTATAATCATCAGTGATTACTAAGCAATACTTCTTATGCATTAAACTACTAACAAAAGTTGGATCAAACAGATCCATATGTAGCATAAACAAAGGCTTAGTAATAGGATTCAGAACCTTGGACTTACAAGAAGCTATGTGTTGCTTCCTTTTATGACAAGCAACACAGGTTTTGTCATTTTCAAAACGTTTTGTAGGCAATCCTCTTACCAGATTATCTTTAACAAGCTTATTTATGTTCTTAAAATTAATGTGACCAAGCCTCCTATGCTAGAGCATTGATTCATCTGATGTAGCCTTTGCAACAAGACAAGTTAAAGTCTCTTTAGGAACAATGTTTTTCATATCAAAACTGTACATGTTGTCCTTTCTAGGAATTTTAAGAAGTATCTGACTTTTATCAGGCAACTTAAAATTAGGAGATAAGACAAGACATTTTGTGTAAGTAAAAAGGACATAGTTCTTTTTGTCACACATCTGTTAGATACTAAAATGATTGAATTTTAACTCATTGACAAAGTATACATCTTCAAAATCAAGACTATCAGTTTTAAGTGTTCCTTTACCAGTAATTTTACCACCATGTGCTCCTCCTCCAAATGTAACATAACCTCCATCAAATTCCTTGAAATTTGAGAGATAAGCTATGTTCCCAGTCATGTGCCTTGAGCATCCACTGTCAACAAATCCTGTATCATCTTGTTGTGGCTTGCCCTGTACATAAAAATAAGGAAATTAGATTCATTTGGGGACCCAAGCCATCACTGACTTGGATCTGCCTCGTGCATCAATGTAATTATGTTTCTTTAAGGTGATTGATGCACTATCAGTTTTGGTAGGTCTCCAAACCTAACATGCTGAGGCCTTACAACATTTACCTAATTAACCCTAACAACATTAACAACTGCAGAATTTGGCATAGCAGTTTTAACTATTTTTGGCCTAGCAGTGTTAACTGCTTGTGCCTTGGCAGTATTAACATTATGTGTAAACCTTTTGTTAGAAAATGCTGTTTTAGATTGAAAGGTCTTCTTACAGTTGATTGTGCTGTTTTTGAAAAACGTAGAATTGGTTTAGCACTAAAAATTGTAGATTTGGGATGAGCAGTATTAACTGTCCTGGCAGTATTAAAAGTTTTTAGGCCAGTTTTCTTTAAAACTGCTATTGGAACCATGTTCCTTTGAGCATTAGGGTGAGTTCTTTTGATAGTATAGTTGTAGTTCACCCTTTTATAATTATTCCCATTTACCATGCTTTCTGTAACACCCCCAAATTGGGTCGCAGCGGAATAAGGGTCCGGGGCGTGTTACTTCAAGATCAATAGCACAAGATATATAAGAACGACACAAAAAGTCGTTTAAAATGATACATTGGATTTAATTGAAAGACTTAATACAAAAGCATATAGCTTTACTTGTTCATTGTTGAATATTACAAAAGTTGACAATACATTTCCCAAATTATGATGCACCTAAATCTTTAAGCGTGCAATCCAAAATATAACCCAATGCATCCCTGGCATCCCATGCCTATTGATCTCCTGAAAACATTGCTTAAAAACGTCAACAAAATTGTTGGTGAATTCATAGGTTTGATAAATCATAATATGCAGGACCGCAAGACTTTTTAGTGATAATGCAACACATGCAGATCTCACAAAACTAGATTACATTTACACTAAGCTCATGACACTGAAGCTCGACGATCTTTCTTGCAATTAAACTATATATTGCAATTTCTGCCCGATTAGATGTTCAACCCGAAAACATCCTAAATTCGACATGCTATAACGTTCGTTCTCGGTGATAGCTAGTCACCCGAACGGGGAGGTCGTTTCCCGAATAGATCTATTAAATAACATTCGCGCTCACATAATGTAATTCCCAACTACATCTATGCAATTGACAGTTCATGATAAAGGGGCTCAACTTGGGTTATCGCTACTTAGGCAACATGTAATCAATACTTGCGTCCAATTTATAAAACAAAGCATGTTTCCACCCCATAATTATAAATCATTGAAATCGTAAAAATGTGGGGCTATGAACTCACCTTGAGTTCAGATAATCCAAATATCGCAGATAAAGCGTCACGTAAAAGATCGAATGCAACCTAAATTATCATAGGTCGTATAAGTATCGAGTACTTGAATATAATCTTATAGTTGTTACATCGTACTATCGTTCGGGCTATCATAATTTAAGAGGTCATGACATGACGTTCGAGGAGTTAGGACACTTTAAATCGTAAATCCAACAACTCGTCGAAACGCCATCCGAAGAGGCCTCATTATGAAACTCCCTAGTAATATAGTACTTTGATAACCACATAATATTCTAGTCTAGCTCAATCACCAACTAATGGTTTATGGTAAAATTGAGTTTCATAAGTTAAAAACCGTTTAAATAACCGTTTTAATAAAACTAGCATAAACTTTTGCGTTTTAACCCATTTCCTTGCGTTTCTTATGTCCATCTTTTTTGATTAAGACTAGTTATCATAATAGACAATTTCGATAATTTGACCCCCAGGTGAAACAGTAAACTTTTACAGTTCACATCAGACGTGACTTTATTAAAATCGTATTC
The DNA here is from genome assembly GCA_026074375.1 of Tanacetum coccineum. Taxonomy (NCBI): domain Eukaryota; kingdom Viridiplantae; phylum Streptophyta; class Magnoliopsida; order Asterales; family Asteraceae; genus Tanacetum; species Tanacetum coccineum. The sequence goes on from BQNB010112404.1 coordinate 2,862, forward strand.
GTGCGTCGAAACACCCGTAAATGGTGTATCTTATTTGTTATAGCTCCGTTTTTAATGAATTCTTTGAGGACGTTCTCGGATTTGAAAGTTCTAATATATTAATGAGAGTTTACAAAATATACTTTCTGTTCATGAATAGTAACTTTTATAAAAATAGTTTTTAATTAAAAGTAATTAATTGTCATAACTTGCGAATTCCATAACTCGTTCGTTATTAATTGAAAAATTACGATTCTTATCATTTTGGAATCCTAAAAATATGTATTATTTGTTAAAAATATCAATCCTTGCTGTTTATAATTTTTATAAAAATGTTTATAAAAATTTACTTACGACTACACGTATTATTAACGTATAACTCGTTTTTTTAACGTACTTTTTCGTTATTAATCCGTTTAACAAGTTTCTTTACTTTTCGAATCGTCCGTGAATGTATAGATATTATAAAAATAATAAAATAAGTATATTTTATAGCACTTGGGACTAGAATGTTGCATGACATTCATAAATTCATTTCTTTGTTTTTATATTTTACACTTTATACTTTTACTACAAGTCTTATAGCTTTAGATATATCATATGATATCATATGTATATTATGTCCATAATCCCATCAAAGTCATTTTGTCCAAGATCAGCAAGATCACAAAGTTATTATCTATTACATGAAATCATAAACTTTCTTACTTAACTTTTAATTACAAGTTTACATATGAACTTTTTATACTTAAACCAAGATTGTACAAGACTTATATATCCTTTATTTCATGATATTACCAACATCATAATATGTGAGAAAGTGTACAAAATCATAATCACAAGAAAAATTATATTTTTCATGTTCAAAAGTATTCCTAATGGTGATTTCCACTAAATTAGCACATCATTTTTATAAAAACTCATAACAAAAAAGCATAAAGTTTAAAATAGACCTTATGATGTATGATGATGATGAGAAACAAATACTAAACCCCACCTTGTTTAGCCTTAAAACCCAAGCTTGCACTTAAGAAAACCCTTATTTTCTTAACAAAAACCCTAGCTTCCTTTTCTTGATTATACTTGTAAATAATTAATCAAGGCTTCAAAATACTTTGAGGTATCTTAGATATGATATGAGAGTGTATGTAAATAGGTTATAAAATTTTTGTATGGATTTGTGTGGTGGGGGTTTGAATGCCGTGAGCTTATATTGAGCCAAAAGGAAGATTTGTGAATTTTTCTCTAAGTGTTTATGCATGAAAGTGCTAGTTACATGGATATAAAGAAAGCATACTTATTCAAAGGAACATAGATGGCTCAAGTATGGTCTTGGATTCAAAGTATGGTGGGCATAGTGTGCCGAGAATGTGAGTATGTGTAGACATGAGATGAATTAATGGTGCCATATAAAGAATCATGGTGCTCATAAATTAAGTATGTTGTTGTTTTGACCCAATGGAAGAAATTTTGCTATAATACTTGTCACAAATATGCAAGAATTTCGTCAAAAGGTATGATATAGATTGATATAATTTTAATGTATTGGTATACAATTGGGTATTTGTATGAAAGTCGATAGGAAAATTTTTGGGGTTCCATTCCGGGAGTGCCCTAAACGCACTTTATCGCGAAACGTAAAACACTTTACGTATCCGATAAAATAAAATGAATAAAGTTAATAAATAATCTCCAAATAATTATATACCCCTTTCTTGAGTGTAAACAATTAATTGCTGATGCCCGTTTTACATTGAACAGCTAATTTTTTAGCTACGCGATTAAAACTTAATTCCATAAAATTACAATCAACGCGTACAATACTAAAAATAAATAGCATAGTTATTGACGTCGCCAAAGACAATAAAACACAGGGTGTTATATACTCCCCGTTAAACGAGCCTTGTCCTCAGAGGCTCACAATCAGCACTGACCCGACGGTGTGGTCTTGGCGAAGAGGTGTGAATTTCTTCTTGAAATTGAACTTCCGTTCCCATGTCAAACTCGGGACCTCTCTTGGAGTTCCATTGAACTTGACAATGGAATCCGACTTCTCTCAACCAATATAAACTTCTCGGTCCACCTATTTCACCGCTCCTCAACAAAATGAAGTTTGTCGACCAAATTGAGTCCATCCTAGGAACGCTAAAGGTTCGTTCTTCATGACAGCTTCTTCAGGTTTTGATACATGAAATGTATAAAGAACTCGCTCAACTCTTCTGGAAGTGTCAAGGCTTGAAGCCACTGAAATTCCCCAACTTCTTTCCAATCACCTTAAAAAAGGTCCAAACATACCTAGGGTTTAACTTCCCCCGTTTGCCAAAACGTAACGACCCTTTCCAAGTGAATACTTAAGCATAACTATATCCCCGACTTGAATTCCATTGGTTAACGCTTCAGACACGTAACTCTTCTCCGATCACGGAGTCGGCTTGCATCTTTGCTTGAACTAAGATTTTCTCAGTGGTCTCTTGAATTAGTTCTGGACCGAGTATTTGAGCTTCTCCAACTTCAGTCCAACAAACAGGTGAACGACACTTTCGACCATAAAGTGCTTCAAATGGTGCGGCCTTGATGCTAAACTGATCGCTATTGTTTGTATAAAACTCGACTAATGGGCAAATGGTTAACCCAACCCTTTCCCAAAGTCGTTGCACAAGCACGCAACATAAATCCTCGAAGTTTGAATGGTGCCCTCCGCTTTCCCGTCGGTAAGTGGATGGTACGCAACTCATATCCAAATTTGTACCCCAAAGCATTTTGAAGTGATCTCCAGGAAATGGAAGATAGGCTAATCTCGGGTCGCGATCACAAAGAATGAGACAGGAATTCCATGTCTCGTGACTACGCGTCCTTTAGGTACAACTTGCAAGTTTTAAGTTTTTTTTTATCCAAAGATCGTCTCTCTCATTGTGTGAAGATCGCAGAACTTAGTGATCCGGTTTCCAACGATCACTAAACCAAATGTATCATAGCCTTGAGACGTCTTAGAAGCTTTCGTGTGACAACAACCATGGTGAGTAATCCCCCTTCCATTCGGGAATCTTAGGTTGTAACTAACAATCCTGACGGCCTTTGATGTAAGGCCTTGACCTTAGCACACAGGTCAAAACACTTGGTAACATAAAGTAGGCTAAGTCGGCTTCATGATGGGCCACCAATACATTTTCTTCAGTCTTGGTACATTATGTCGGAACCCCCGGTGAATAGAGTATTTGATTTATGGACTCGTGCATGACACAGTCTCGCAAATCGCCGTACACAAGGTAACCAGCTTCTGCCAAGAGCACAGGTTCCATCCCACGTGGTTCCAACTTTTGTCTCTAATAGCAACTAAAATTTACATTTTTAAACCAACATTCCCCCAACGTCTTCCTCTAATGTTCTCGTGTTTTGCGCTTCGATCTGAGAGCATTTAAGATCTGTTTGGAAGGTCCAAATAATAGTCGATTACCATGCTCGAAACTCTTAGTCGTGTTCTCGTTCTGTTACTGCTTAAAGCTCTGCAACGACATTTGCTTTCCCCGGGTGATTAACGAATATAATCGCTAATCGTAATCACTTAGCAACTCTAAACCATCGTCGTTGCCTCATGTTCACTCTTTTTGATCTAAAATGTGTTGGCAAACTCTTGTGATCGTGAACACCGTACACTTAGTTCCATATAAATAGTGTCATCCAGATCGTTGGAGCGAACACACTGCTCCAAGTTCTAAATCATGAGAGTAAAGTTTCTTCTCATGAATTTTTAACTGGCGTGATGCATAAGAAATCACCTTTTCTCTTTGCATCAACACAGCGCCCAAACCCTTCTTTGAAGCGTCGCAGTATGCGATGAAACATTCGCTCTCAGGTATGCAAGGATTGAGCACTGCAAACTTCTGCTTCATACATTTGGAATAAGCTGCTTTCTTGCTTTAATCGCCCCAAACAAACTTTGGACCTTCTTGAGTAAGCTTAGTCATTGGTTTGGCGATCTTTGAAAACCCTTCAATGAATCTTCGGTAGTACCCAGCAAGACCTAAAAATTGACGAATCTCCGTTGGTGACTTAGGAGATGTCCAATCCTTAATGGCTTCAATCTTTGCTGGATCCACATGAATTCCTTCACTATCGATCACATGACCGAGGAACTGTACTTTAGAAATCCAAAATTCACATTTGGAAAACTTGGCATACAACTCTTCCTTCTTTGCAAATTCCTAAGATTTGCTTAAGGTGTTCTTCATGGTGCTTGCTTTTTTCGTCGGTATATCAATATCGTCAATAAAGACTATCACAAATTATGCCAGTATGGTTTGCAAACCCCGATTCATAAGGTCCATGAATACGGCAGGTGCGTTTGTCAAACCAAACGGCATAACTTGAAATTCGTAATGGCCGTAACGAGTTCTGAAGGCAGTTTTCGGAATGTCCTCTTCTCGAACCCTTAATTGGTGATAACCTGATCTTAAGTCAATCTTCGAGAGAACACTCGAACCCTAATGGAGCTGATCAAATAGGTCATCATTCTTTGGGAGCGGATAACGTTCTTCACCTTATGTTTATCAATCCCGGTAATCAATGCACATCCGGAAAGATCCTCTTTCATTCTTGACAAACAAGACCGAGCTCCCCAAGAGAGGAACTGGGTCTTATAAATCCTTATCCAAGACAGCACTTTCATTGCTTCAGATAACTCTTTCATCTCGAAGGCGCTAATCGATAAGGTGCCCGTGCTACAGTTCAGGCACCATGTACCAAATCAATTTGAAACTCACTTGTCGAGTCGATGAAGACCCCAAGTCTCGGAAAACTATCGGGGAAAGTTCTTGAACAATTGATACGTCCTCAAGTCGCTTCATCTCCGACTTGCCTTCAACCTCTTTTGCAGTGACATGTGCCAAAAAGATAGGAAATCCTTTTTCCATGTACTTCTGCGTTTTAGTGCACGAAATGATGTTTAATCGTGTCACATTTCCCTGGGTACTTCCATCACCGTGTATGATTAAAGTTTTATTTCTCCAGGGGATGCGAACAATCTTCTCGGCACAACCGATAACGGCACTGTATTTTGACAACCAGTCCATGCCAACTATGACGTCGAAACTACCCATCTCTACCGGCATTAGGTTGATGTTGAACGGATGGTTCCGAAGGTTTAACGTACAACCCATTAATATAGTATTTACTCCAATTATCCTACCGTCAGCTAGCTCAACGTTGTAACCATGATCTAGTGTATTGGGGATGATATCAAGCAGGGTACTAAATGCAGTAGATACGAAACTCCTATCGGCACCAGTATCAAATAAGATGTAAGCATAACGGTTGTTTAGAAGGAACGTACCCGCAACGACGTTGTCTGGGTTTGCCCCCGCATTTCCAACCGCATATACCTTCGCTGGAGCCCTGTCATTCCCAGCTTGATTACCACGATCATTGTTTCATTATTGGGCAGTTTTCTTTTTAAAGTGGCCCTAGAGCTCCGCACATCCAAAGCAAACCATTGCCTTGCCGGTTATTGTTGTTGTTGTTACGGTTGTTGTTGTTGTTGTTGTTGTTGCGGTTGTTGTTGTTGTTGTTGTTGTTGTTGGCAGGCCGTATCCTACAGTCCCTGGCCAGATGGCCAACCCTATTACAGTTACTACACCTAGGTGGACAAGGACCTGCTTCATGATGGCAATTACACCTGGAACACAGAGGTTTAGACCCGGCGTATGATTTCTTTTCACTGTTGCCTGCAGTGTAGGCCTGGCCTGTGTTCTGCCTCTTAAGCTTTGGACTTGATTGTTCTTAGGAAAAATCATACATTCTTTCTTTTCCTTTCTGCCTGACGTTCAGCATAGGCATGAGTCTTTTCCTCCATCAACTCAGTTGTAAACTCAATAACTTCTTGCATGGTCTTTGATTTTGACGCCTTTACACTGCCAAGTATCATATCGGGCAATCCACCGATATACTTTTCAACCTTGTCAATCTCTTCTGGGAACATTCTAGAACACATCAAAGCTAGTTGCTGAAATCGTCGACTATAGGCCTACTACGTCGGTGCCCAGACCTTGGAGATCCCATCTCAGTCTCAATCTTCTAGACCTCCACCCCTCTGGGCAGTATTAAATCAGGCATCATATTTCTCAGTGCTGCCCTGGCATGGCAAGAGCTAGCTTCAGTATAGTGGTCTTAAAACATGGGCATATTCCCCCAAGAAGATGCATCTCTTGGCAGAGTTGCAAGTCGCTAATTTATTGACTTGACTAGCTGCTAGGCAAGTGCTAATCGAAACACAGCTCCATTTCCTCAAACCAACGAGTGAGTCCGACGACTCCCTCAGTGCCTTTGAAGTCCAAAGGTTTTCATTTCAAGAATTCAGAGTAAGAGCATTCGCGAGCAGTTTGGGCTGGCCTTGGTCCTGAACCATTGCTATTGTAGCCATTCCTAACCCTGCTTGCTTCTGCTTCAGCCATTGCAGCAGCAACTCCTTGGTCAATTAAGGCCTGAAGTTGTGCCTCAGTAACAGTTGTGGTTGTTTCATTTGGAGTTGGTGTGACAGGTGGAACTCGGGTTGATCTTGTGGCTCTTTTTGGTGCCATGTTCTTAAATCACAAGAAAATACAATACCCGTTAGATTTCAATATAATCATAACGTAACATAACATATGCATCGAATACAATAAGACACATATCGCACTTGAAGAAGAAATAACTTATAAGAGTATATTATATAAGCTCTTATAGTAATATACGTAATATATTATAACCACGTATATCAGTTATGGATGCATCTAGTCCCACTAATGCAACAAATAAGTAATGCATGAATAGTATCACATATGTAATGCTTTCCGCGCGTGTAAAACCCCGGTGTATGAATTCGTTGTCTGAAAATGGTTTATAGTCCAGCAAAGAATATTGACCTGGTTCACTATAACCTTGCTCTTGATACCAATCCAGTAACACCCCCAAATTGGGGTCGCAGCGAATAAGGTTCCCGGGCTGTTACTTTCAAGATCAACGAGCACATTATAATATAAGAACACACAAAAAACGTTTAAAATGATACATTGGATTTAATTGAAAGACTTAATACAAAAGCATATAGCTTTACTTGTCCATTGTTGAATATTACAAAAGTTGACAATACATTCCCCAAAATATGATGCACCTAAATCTTTAAGCGTGCATTCCAAAATATAACCCAATGCATCTTTGGCATCCCATGCCTATTGATCTCCTTAAAACATAGCTTAAAAACAGTCAACAAAATGTTGGTGAATTCATATGTTTGATAAATCATAAATGTGCAGGACCGCAAGACTATTTAGGTGATAATGCAACAATGCTTCACTGGGTCACAAACACTTCGAATAAACAAGATACCCGAAAGCTCAAGACACTTGGCAGACTCAGACAATATTTCAGAGGCACTAAAAGACTCTAAAGAGCAAAATTTCTCTATCAGCATATATTTCATCCCGAGTAAGATGATCAACCCGAAAACACCTAAATACGACATGCTATCAAACGTTCGTTTCCTGGTGATACAAATAACGCCGAACGGGGAGTCGTATCCCGAATATATCTATTAAATAACATTTTCGCGCTCACAAATGTACATCCCCCACTACATCCAATGCAATTGACATACAGATAAAGGGCTCAACTGGGTTATCGCTACTAGGCACATGTAACTCAATACTTTGCGTCCAATTTATAAAATAAACATGTTTTTCACTCGGCACCTTAATTATAATCATATGAATCATAAAAACGTGGGGCTATGAACTCACCTTGAGTTCAGATAATCCAAATATCGCAGATAAAGCGTCACGTAAAAGATCGAATGCAACCTAAATTATCATAGGTCGTATAAGTACCGAGTACTTGAATATAATCTTATAGTTGTTACATCGTACTATCGTTCGGGCTATCATAATTTAAGAGGTCATGACATGACGTTCGAGGAGTTAGGACACTTTAAATCGTAAATCCAACAACTCGTCGAAACGCCATCCGAAGAGGCCTCATTATGAAACTCCCTAGTAATATAGTACTTTGATAACCACATAATATTCTATATAGCTCAATCACCAACTAATGGTTTTGGTAAAAATGTGTTTAATAAGTTAAAAACTTTTTTTGTAGTTTAAAAATTACCCGTTTGAATAAAACAAGCATAACTTTGCGTTATAGCCATTCTTGCGTTTCTTATGTCCAGCTTTTTTGTAGTAAAGACGAGTTATCATAATTTGACATTTTCGATATTTTGACCCCCTGGTGAACAGTAACTTTTACTTGTCACAAACTCTAGACGTGACTTTTATTAAAATCAATACGTTAACCGTCGTAAAAACCCGGTAAATGTCGTATTTTATTCGTTATAGCTCCGTTTTTAATGATTCTTTCGAGGACGTTCTCGTATTTGAAAGTTCTATATATTTATGAGGTTTACAAAAATATAACTTTCTGTCATGAATAGTAACTTTATAAAATATTTTTATAAAATTATTAATTATGTCATAAGACTTGACTGAAATTCATAACTCGTTCGTTATATAATTTGAAAAATTAACGATCTTAATTCATTTTGGAATCTAAAAATAAGTATTATTGTTAAAAATATCAATCCATGCTGTTTATAATTTTATTAAAACGTTTTTATAAAAATTTACTTACGACTATCGTTATTAACGTATAACTAACTCGATTTTTAACGTAACTTTTTTCGTATTAATCCGTGAACAAGTTTCTTACTTTTCGATCGTCGTGAAAGGTATTATCTTATAAAAAAATAAAATAAGTATATTTTTCAGCACTTTTGGGACAAATGTTTGCAACATTCTTAATCATTTTTTGGCTTTGTTTTTATATTTTACCACTTTATACTTTTTACTACAAGTCTTATACTTTATATATATCATATATCATATGTATATTATGTCCATAATCCCATCAAAGTCATTTTGTCCAAGATCATCAAGATCACAAGTTATTATCTTTACATGAAATCATAAACTTTCTTACTTACTTTTAATTACAATTTTTACCATATGAACTTTATTTATACTTAAACCAAGATTGTACAAGACTTAATATCACTTTATTTCATGATATTACCAACAATCATAAAAAATTTGAGGAAAGTGAAAAATCATAATCACAAGAAAAATTTAAAAAATAAAAAAAAAAAAATTTTTTCATGTTCCAAAAAGTATTCCAAATGGTGATTTCACTAAAAAGCACATCATATTTATAAAACTCCTAACATTAAAGCATAAAGGTTTAAAATAGACCTTATGAAGTATGATGGAATGATGAGAAACAACTACTAAACCCTGTTTAGTAGCCTTAAAACCCAGCTTCACTTACGAAAACCCTTATTTCTTACAAAAACCCTAGCTTCCTTTTCTGATTATACTAGAAAATAATTTTCAAGGCTTCAAAATACTTTGAGGTATCTTAGATATGATATGAGAGTGTATGTAAATAGGTTAATAATGATTTTGTAGGATTGTGTGGTGGGGGTTTGAATGCCGTGAGCTTATTAATTAATCAAAAGGAAGATTGTGAATTTTTCTCTAAGTGTTTATGCATGTAATGCTAAGTTACTACTTTGTATATATAATGCATTCTAGTCAAGAGAACAAAGTATGGCTCAAGGTATGTCATGAGTACAAAGTATGGGTGGGCATGTGTGCCATAATTGAGTAGGGTGTAGACATGATGAAGTATGGTGCCCATTAAAGAACATGGTGCACATAAATGAAGTAAGTTGTTTTGATTTTGAACCAAATGGGAAGAATTTGCTATAATAACTAGCACAATATGGCAAGAATTTCGCAAGGTAATGTATATAGATGATAAGTATTTTATGTATTGGGGTAAAAATGTGGGTATTTGTTGAAGCGTAGGAAAAATTTTTGGGGTCCCGGGAGTGCCTAAACGCATTGTTAATCGTCGAAACGTATACACTTAACGTATCCGAAAAAAATAAAATGAATAAAGTTCATAATTATCTCAAAATAAGTTATATAACCCTTGCTTGATGAAACATTTAATTGCTTGATTGCCGTTTAACAATGAACCAAATTTTTAGCTTACACGATTTAAACTTAATTCATAAAATTACAAGCAAACGCGTACAATACTAAAAATAAATAGCATAGTTATTGACGTCGCCAAAGACTTGAAAACACAGGGTGTTATAGATAAAGTCGATAATATCATGAAAAATGATTATCTTATAGATTGTCACGGTTATAAAGATAATGGTTTAATTCAATTAAAAGAGATGTTTGGTCAAGGAACAAGAAACTAAAAGTAGATCAACTTTAACTAGAGAATGATTACACGGGATGTTAAGTTATAGTCGATTAACGAGTGTTTAGGTGCTTAAAAAGATTGTCCTATTGTTCCAAAATGCAAAACCCTATTCGGCGTTTATTCGTAATAATGAAAATGCTTATAAGTGTAATCCGTGTTTAATGATAGAGTACTATAAGCTTTGCTAACCAAAGTTTGTTTAGACATTGGTTTGTGCGTTAAACCTTTTGTACTTGGGTTTAATTTTCGTTTCCATCAGCAATTTCACACATGAGCTAAGGTCTAGTTGTCATAGACAAACAACTCGGAAATCACCCATTTAATCCGGAGTCTTTCGACCTATATCCATAATGAATGGTGATCAAACGAAGATTAAAGGATCTAAGTCCAAGAACATCAAGCATTTATTATTCATATCAAAAGTTTACTCAAATAGTTAAGTTTGATCCATTATATCCAATATTCCTAACCAAACATGTTAACTAGTAACACGTCATAATAGCAAACACATATAACAAGTAGAATAAGATCGTAAAATTCATATTATAAAAAATATAGAAACATTTTTCATTACCAAATTTCAAGAGCAAAAGATCCAATATAACAATTTCTTCTTAGAATAAAGATACAACTGATGTCTAGCACCTCCAACTTATGAAATTATGAAACTTTGCTTGCTCTTCTATCCCGGAAAAGATGAAGATGAAGGTTTTACCCTTCAAATCTTCCTAAGGAACCTTTACACCCAACCTTGGAAATAATTGAATGTATTTTAATGAAATGGTTATGTTGTTAGTGTGTCCCTCTTCTCCTCCATAATCGACACTATTATATAGTATGATTGAGGGCAACTCAAAAGTTGCATCCTTAATGGCATTTTAGTAACTAGCACAAAAAGTGCACCGCATTTGGATAAAAGTGCGCCGCACATCCCTAATAGATGACTTGCATTAAACCAGCTGACAAGTGTGCCGCACTTAACAATAGAACCGGCGCACTTGTGCCTTTAATATCAATAGTCCCTTTCTAGATCCTTCTGTTGACGATTATTAGTTGTAAATAACCAAATTTCTTGCACGTTAAGTCCTTCCTTTCACTTTTAGTCCTGAAACAATATTTACATAACAAATGACCAATTCTTGCAATATTTATTATGTTAGCACATATATTTCTGGCATCTAAGGGGATATTTAATAAGTATATTTGAGGAGCTTATATACAGTTGTGAAGAAAAACGTTATGGTGAACTGATGATGATAATCATTAAGGATAAGTTGATGTGGAAAGAGGAGTTGATGGTTGATTGATTGAGTATTATTGAGACTGATAAGGTGATCCATACTGTGGATACTGATATAGTGAAACTTGTGGTTGAAATTGAGAGTTTTGATATGAGTTCCGATGAGTTTGATAAGGATACTGGGTCATCTGATGAGTTTGAAATACGAAACATTGCTTGCTCCTCCTTCATATCTCGGAAAAGAATGAAGAATGAAGGTTACCCATCAAACTCTAAGAACTTTACTCTAACTCTTGGAAATGATGAATGTATTTAATGAAACCTGGTTAATGTTGTTGGTGTCCCTCTTTTCTCCTCTAAATCGAGCTCTATTTATAGTGATGATTGGGCAACTCAAAAGTTGCATCATTGATGGCATTTTATTAACTGACACAGAAAGTGCGCCGCACTTAGACAAAAGTGCGCCATACATCCCTAATAAATGACTTGCATTAAACACGCTAATAAGTGTGCCGCACTTGACAATAAAACCGGCGCACTTGTGCGATATTACAAATTTGACGAATTCCTCAACTGGTTGTTGGTAGTAGGATAGCGAGATGTGACGACAGCTGATAGGAATGACATCATATGGTTAATGGCATCAATGGGACCGTCACCTTGCTTAAACACCGGAACAGTTAGACATAAGTCTAGTGGTGGAAATTTAGGTTGTTGTTGTTGGTTAACTATGAGAGCATATTTAATTTGAGGGATAGATGATGGTGGAGAATAAACGTTGTAGTTAACTGATGATTGATAATCATTAGATGGGTAAGTGATTAAAAGAGGTGTTGATGATTGAGTGTTTAAGTATTGTTGAGACTAATAAGGTGATCCATATTGTGGAGATTGATATAGTGAAACTTGTGGTTGAAATTGAGAGTTTTGGTATGAGTGCTGATGAGTTTGATAAGGAGACTGGGTCATCTGATGGGTTGCAACCAAAGCAAGCGGATCTGAGTTGCGTTCATGCATTAAACGAACTTCATTTGCATGAAATTCATGTTGTCCCAAGTAAGCATGAAGCTGATCAATGTTAGTTGTGTGCAAATCCCGAACCAGTTTGACATCTGTCACAAATTTGCTCCACTCAGGAGGAAGAGTATTCAAAAACTTGGTGTTCACTTGAAATTGTTCCAGTTTCATATTGTAGATGTTCATGTCATTGAGTAGCAGTGAAAATCTCAAGTAGAAATCACGTAGTGTTTCCCCCTTCTTATAAGCAAACTTATCGAATTCATCATAAAGCTTACACTCTCTTTCTTGTTTCGTCAATAAAGTTCCTTGCATGAGAAGTTGAATTCTTTCCTAAAGTTCCTTGGCGACTTTATGATTGCTAACCAATGCATAGACCTCCGGTGGTAGTCCTTGGAGAATGATATTTGTTGCCTTGATATCACAATCAGCTTGAATTGCTTCCGTAAAAGACAGCTCAGAAAATTTCTTTGGTCTAGTCACACCATTTTCCTCAATTATAGGCCAGATGAGTGGACCATTTTCAACAGATTCAAGGATCATTCGTCCATGTTGTCTATTCATCATGTATAGCTCTATTATGCTTTTTCAAGAATCGTACATATCTTTTTCCAACATAGGTGGACGATTTTCAGCACATGAAAGAATCGCTTTGTCAGTAAAAGTCGTCATTGAGAAATTTGTATGTTAAAAGATTACTTGTTTGATCGAACGGTGGTAGAAAGAAATTGTGTTTGATTAAATTGTCTTTTAAGTGTTTTAATTCTTGAAACTACACGGGATTTTACAATTCTTGACAAAACCGAGAAAAAAAGTTAATGTTTCATGAGATTTTACAAGTCAAAGAAATAAACCGTATAATTTGGAAACTTGAGTTGTTCGATTGAGTTGTTTGGTTGATACTAAAAACCAGTTGTTCGGTTCAGTTGTTCGGTGGCAACTAAACTCAGATGTTCGGTTCCAACTAAACTCAGTTGTTCGGTTCAGTTGTTCGGTTCCAACTAAGCTTCAATTGTTCGGTTCAGTTGTTCGGTTATAACTAGCTCGAAACTCAACTTTTAAAAACACAAACAAGACACCTTTTTAATGGTTATTTTGCAAAAATTCTTGTACAACTAGTGTTACTAACCCTATAGGAACAAGAAAAATAGAAACTTTAAGGGTTTTAAGCCGAAAATTTTAAAATCAAGATTTTTTTTCTTTATAAAGGTTTTCGAACACAAAAACTAACCAAAATGATGTTTTTCTTGATTCTAAGCTTGTACACCTATATCCTAAAGATACTATATCAGATTTACCAAGATAAATGATCCTTTAGTGTACACAATAGCTTCAAAAACAAAGAAAGAACAAGAAAGGGACGAAATTTTGCAAGAAAAAAACGAACCCAAACAAAACAAACATAAAGACTAAACACACCACTCCATGGCTCTTGATACCAATTGAAGACTAATCTTATAACATACT
>BQNB010112405.1:0-18948 GCA_026074375.1 Tanacetum coccineum
GGTCCCATGCCTTATTTAGGGTCGACATTGTCGACCCTAATTTTTCCTCGACCCAAAACCGACATTTTGTTGTAGTGTGAATACACCATTAGGGTTGCTGACTTTGTTGGCACCAACTTCAAAAAATGTAATAATCCCTTTATTCTTCTTCTTTTTTACCTTGCTCATCCTCGTCTTTCTTAAGATCTGATTTGATATTTTCAAGTACTACCTCTTCTACTGTCAAAGCAACCCCTTTATGAGGTGGCAATGAACAACCAAAATCATCATTGTTGGTATCATCATCCACCTCAGAAACTTGTTGATCTTCAACATTCTAGCCTTCTGCATCTTTAATGTTTTTGATTTCTTGATCATCAGCCTTTTTTACTTCTTGTTTATCCTTCACGCCAAGGTCTTCTTGATCACCAACATTAGTATTAGCTGCTAGATTATTTTCGTCCTCAAAACGAGCCTCGGTGATACGGGCTCTGAATAAGGCTTCTCCCAAAGTTAAAGGATAAGGCCTCAACAGTTCCCAAAGTTGTTGGTTCGTGAAGCGTGCTTCCGCTACACGGGCTAATGAAAAAGCTTCATCTAAAGTTGTGGGGTTTGACCTTAAAAGTGCACATTGTAGAGTCGGTTTAAGTCCAGAGATATAAAATGATTTACGTAAAGATTTAGGGATCCCCGTTACTCGTTTTATAAGCATAAAAAACTCACTCTCATATTCGGCCACCGTTCCCCTTTGCAATAACTTAGAAAGTGCGTATCTCGCGTCTTGATCACTGCCATCCGATGCCATGAACAATAACTCAATTTTTTGATGAATAGTAACTGATGAATAGTAACCGAGTTGAATAGTAACTGCAATGAATAGTACTGTGATGAATACTGTTGGATCCCACTCAAGATAGATCTTTACTGCCTGTTAAGGATGGTGAATAGCCTATGTAATCACAAGCTAAACACAAGAGAGACTCTTGCTTAGAAAAGCTAATGTCTACGCGGAATATAGACACAACTAATAAGAAGAACATGACTAATAAAAACTAAAAGATCCTTCTATGGATTTCTATTAACAAACAAGGAGAATTGTGTTTTCTGGATGTGTACATTTTTCTAAGCCGTGGGTTCTTTTTATAGTGGTGAAACCCTAATCGGCATCTCCTAAAATCACGTGAGAATAATATGCATGACTCTTCCTAATTTAACTCATGCATATCCTCATCTCTAACTAACTAAAACCTTATCCTGGAATAACTATTTGACTCTACCAGGACTAAGTACTCGACCAGTAGGAACTAGACTTAGCCTACCAGGACTAACTATGATAATAACCTTACCAGCAGGAACTACATACCTGCCAGTAGGAACTACTACTCTACCAGTAGGAACTACATACCTACTAGTAGAAACTAAGTATTACAATTATTCCTAACATATAAGCTATCACATAATCAGTTATGGCTTTTTCGGCTATAAAAGAATAATAAAAGAAGATACTTTTAGATTCTTTTGCAATCCCCTAACTGAGATGAATTAATTTCTTTACCACAATGGCCATATGTATATATACTACTGATAATTCCATTAGTTTGATTAACGCACACGAAACTAAGCTCAATTGAACTAACCCACATTTTACACCTAGTGAATGGTTGCACATTTAACATTTTATTCATGTATATCACATTTCAACTGAAAAGATTGACTATTAATGTTTACACATTACACATCTAGCCTCATTCAACATTTCATATTCTTATAATCTTATGTATATAATATCTTATGGAGGTGTTTGGATTAGCTTCTTTTTGCGGCTTATGTTCTTATTTCGATTTTGAAAAGCTCATAAGCCTACTTTATTCGGCTTATGAGCTTATTAACTTAAACTTTTAGATTATGTAAGTTCATAAGCTTAACATTTAAAAGCTCACAAGGTGAAAAAATGGGCTCAAGAATATTTCAAAATTCAAATAAACCCATAAGCTAGAAAAACAAGCTAACCTGAACATCAACAAACTACTAAAGGTTATGGGATGTTTGTCTAAACTTATCTGATGTGCTTATGTGCTTATTGAATAATCGATAAGCTGATAAGCTCTAATTTTTAGGCTTATGAGCTTATAAAGTTCTTAAGCTCAATTGAATTAGTTCATAAGGCAAAGAAAATGAGCTTGTATGAAATTTTCAATTAGCTCATAAGTACATCAACTAAGCTTATATCCCAAACACTAGAAACACGCATTAGAATCAGCAACAAAAAAGATCAACTTTATGATTATACAATAAACTAACAAAATTAAGAAACAAGTAAACTAACCTTCTTGATAGCCTTTTGAGCACCTAAAGCAATAGTTACTCTAACCTCTGCATTACCAAACAAACCACACAATTATTTCTACCAAAACAAACTAAATGTACAACTTTTAATGTAAAAAATGCAGACTGTTAACTTAATAAATAAACAACTTTGTTATAAAAACACTTTACCTGGTTGAAGCACCCGCTAAGGCTACTAATCAATTGAACCATTTTAAATAGTACATACACACATGTTCCTCTGCATAAAAAGTTGGTTCATTAACCTGTGCTTTTGTAGATGCCGGATTTTCCCCTTAGTTTCCTCTTAGACGCAACTGGGTATCCTCTATAAATTAGTCTTAAATCTCACATGATCAACGAATTACCTATTTGTTCAATAATTAATTATAAAATTAACAACAGTATTTCATAATCTACACCAATCAGAGATTAACAAAAACTTTCAAATATAACAAGCAATTCGTTGAACCAAAAAAGATGTAGCAGTATCTATAGCAAGCAAACAATAAAGAAGATGACTGGTGTTGGCTTTATAGTATGATAGAGCAATTTTGGCTCCCTTGGAACATTGGCTCAAGGGGTCATATCACACTTTTTTCCTTCATTTTCAGAGGAAGATTCATTGGAATTGCCATTAATAGTTGAATAATTTTGGATATCATTTGATTTACCTTAACTTGCTCTAAGCCTTTGCCTTCGTCTAGCCATATCTACATAGAAAAATAAGCAACACGGTTTTAAATACCTGATAAAAATATGACAATTTTACCAAACTATCAAAGAGAGACAACAAAATAATAACCATGGTTCAAAGTACAATGGTTCATTCAAACTATGTTTCATCTCCATACGGAGAAGGCATTTTCTAATCGTAAGACTTGTGAAAAGATAATAGTCAACAATTTAGTGATGCATCCATAGTCGTGAGAGAATCAAAGTAAAAAGAACAAGCACAACATTGCTTGTCTCCAGGATAATGAACCTAAATCGTTAGTAACTTAACACAACCAAATTAACACAAGACATTTATAGTTTAAAGTAACGAGCAAACCTCTAAACCTTGAAATACCTTTTCTAAACGACTAGTACTTGAGCAAAAAAAATGTATTCAGTGTTTTTATTGAATATATAATTAAGAAACAAACAAGGTCTATTTTTTCCCAATTCCCACTGATGTTTAGGTTTAGAAATCATAAGAGTGCGTTCAAGTGCTCAACACCATTCGGTTCACAAATGAAATTAGTGGCAACCAATATCAAGATTTGTGGGTTCATTGTACCAACACAACTACAGTTATCAATGCTAATTTAAAGAACCCTAGGTTACTAACATAAAATTGAAAATTAAAATTACCCATAATCATGCAATCAAACTCAATGGATCAAGCACCCTAACATTAAACTAAAAGGTTATTTTAAACTAATTACCACAAATTATGAACTACAATACTGAATGGTGGATTAACATACCTCCTCCTCCTTTCTGGAACTTTGTTGCATCTCATAAACCGCAGAATAAACCTTTTGTGGAAGGAGTCACTCCTGCTCCACGATCCCTACATATCTAGGGCGCCAAATAATTTTACATAAATCCGCCAAAAAATTTCGCTCGGTCAATAACTGTATTTCGTGAAATATGGAGTTGACTTGAAAGATATATGGTAAAGTACACAGAGTATTTTGGAAAGATAAATTGCCAATTACCCTATAGTTTTATTAATACTTGTTATTTTATTACTACTGTAACTATTGATATTATTATTATATTAAAAAACTAAAATTCTTTTTTGTTTTTAAATCACTTTATTTGGAAACAATATTTGACCGACTGATTCATGTGATTTGAACCACTGTCACATGACTCAAATTTGGTAAAGTCATCCCTCTTTAGAGATTACTAAAATACTCATAATAAAAATATATGCACACACACATTCGTACTTACAAAATGTAATACAGTCTATTAAATATTTTATTTAAATTATTAATTACAATTTATCACACAAGTTTTCTCCATTATCACATTCTATAAAAGAAATACGCACACAAAAATTCACGCTATTATACATCGTCTTCCTTATGTGGGGTAATCGTATAGTAACTATTAGTTGGAATTCCTATTATTATGAATCACAACTAGGGGTGTGAATCGAATTATCGTGTTTATCAGATTTTTAAAGAATAATAGTTTAACCCGCAATTGGCCCTATAAGCTGAAAAGTTTGGTTAGGTTCAACAAACATGAGTTGTATATCAATTTTCTTCTTTTGAAAATGGGTTGTCTCTTGTTTTTTTATACATTTACTCATTTATTTACTAATACATTTCTTACAACTAAATCCAAAACGCTATGTCTTACATTGCTTAACTTCAAGTTTCGTAAAAAAACGTATAGAAACGTATAAAAACGCAGAATAAAGGACGAAAACAGGTGAAAGCGTATGAAAAAGGAAAGAAAACGGATAAAAACGTAAAAAAAACTTGCAAAAACATACAAAAACGGAGAAAACGTACAAAACGGAGAAAAACGTACAAAAACGGTGTAAAACAAATGAAAACGTATGCAAACGGACGAAAACATACGAAAACGGATGAAAACGTATGAAAACGTAAAAAAGCGTACGAAAACGTATGAAAATGTAAAAAAATGTACATAAACGGACGAAAATGTACAAAAACAGATAAAAATAGACGAAAAAGGAGAAAAACTGACGAAAACGTATGAAAATGGATGAAAACGTATGAAGACGGACGAAAACGTACAAAAACATAAAAAACGGATGAAAACGTACGAATACGTACAAAAACATAAAAACGGATAAAAAGGATGAAAACGTACAAACAAGAAAAAAACTTTTGACACGCTAGACCCGTTGAGAGACCAATATATAATATTAAGGGAGACCTAACTATAATATTAAGGGAGACATGTTGGAATACTTAACTAGACCCGTCTATAATATTAAGGGAGACCTGCTAGACCCAACTAGACTTATCTATAATATTAAAGGAGACCCAACTAGACTCATCCTATAAAATATTTACCCAACTAGACTCAAATTTAACCATAGGTCTCAAATTGCAACCTCTATCACATGAGTTGTATGTAGAATCATAGATATAACATATAGATTCATAAATTACTAGACATTTACTTACCCTTTTAACTTTAAATGTATGATAAAAGTGAGGGTTGCTGAAGCATTTTGGATTATATAGTTTCCCATTTAACAATTACTCACAAATGGTCACAGTAAATAAATAAACATGAAACTATAACATTGGGGGTTTTGGATTGGGAGTGTAGGGTGTTAAAATTTTTGTGATTATATCTTGTTTGATCATTGTTTTTAAGAGTCATTTGTAGTTGGGGGGTTATGGATGGGGGTGATTGGGACCAAGATGATTAAAATTCGGTAGTTTAACTGTGGTAATACCCTAACAACCCATATATAAACGTTTCACACCAATATATATGATTGTGTGTTTCGGGTCAATAAATTGTACCAACTTAATGGACAACAAGTTTTCTACCAGTTACATCTCTGGTTGTGGGTATGCCGTGTGGAATTTTTTTGGACGAAATTAGAGGGTTAATTATGTGGGATATAAATTTTAAGGTGGTGGGGGGGCGGAGTTTGTGGGCGTGAGACTAGTAGGTGAGTGGGGGGGGTTTGGAGGTGCTTTGGGGTGGGTTTGGTGTGTGGTGTGAGGCAGGGTGGGGGGGTTGGGGGGGGGATGGGTAGTAAGATGGTAGTAGGTGTGGGAGGGTTGTCAGGGTGTGTTTAGTCGAGGCGCCGGGTGGGGGTGGGGGGGGGGGGTATGGAGTTGTCTGGTGGTTTTGCGGCTGGGTGGAGTGGGGTGGTTGGGGGTGAGGGGGGCGGGGGTCGGGGGAATCGGTGGGGCTGAACTGGTGGTGGGTTGGAGGTGGGGGTTGAAAGGGTGGGGGGGAGGTAGGGTGGGGGTGGGGTGGGGTGTTTGGGGGGTATTTGTGGGCGTGGGGGTTGGGGGGTGGGTGGGTGGTATGTGGTTGGGGGGAGGGAGGGTGGGTGGACTGGTGCATGGTGGCGGGGGGTGAGGGGTAGGGGGTAGGTGATTGGAGGGCTGCGTGGGGGGGCGGGGGGGGTGGTTCTGCGGGGTGGGGGTGTGGTCGGGGGGGTGGGGGGGTAGGTTGAGGTGGAGGAGTGGGGGGGGGTGTGTGTAGGAGTGCGGGGAGTAGACTGGGTGGGGTGGAGGAGGTTTGGAGGGGAGTGGAGCGGGGAGGGGGGGATATTGGTGGGTGGGTGGGTTAGGTGGCGGGCATAGGGGTGAGTCGGGGGTAGTGTAGCTGGTGTGGGTAAACGTATGAAGACTTACAAAAACATAAAAAACGGATGAAAACGTACGAATACGTACAAAAACATAAAATCGGATAAAAAGGATGAAAACGTACAAACAAGAAAAAAACTTTTGACACGCTAGACCCGTTGAGAGACCAATATATAATATTAAGGGAGACCTAACTATAATATTAAAGGAGACATGTTGGAATACTAAACTAGACCCGTCTATAATATTAAGGGAGACCTGCTAGACCCAACTAGACTTATCTATAATATTAAAGGAGACCCAACTAGACTCATCCTCTAAAATATTTACCCAACTAGACCCAAATTTAACCAACGGGTCTCAAATTGCAACCTCTATCACATGAGTTGTATGTAGAATCATAGATAAATATCTATTCATAAATTACACGCATAAACTTACCCTTATAACAATAAAAGAAAGAAAAATATAGGTAAGCAAATGATTATACATTTACCCATAAATTACACACATTGTGGGTATATTCATGGGTATATTTATAACCACAAATTGATCATAAACAATTATTCACAATAAAATACCTATACAAATAATAAGTTGGGTAAAGTCATGGGTATATATTTCACCCTCAGAATACCCACGTAAACTTACCCACCAATAAAAATGATTGTGTGTTTCGTGGGTAAATAAAATTTACCCACTAAATTACCCACGTATATACCCACGATAACTCATGATGTGGGTAATCCGTGAGGAATGTTTTGGCGCCAATTATTTACCCACATATTTCACACCAAATATATTTTTGTGGCTATCTAGGTGGGTAAATTCGTGAGAAATTTAAGGGAAATTAAGATAGACTTATTAATTCACCAATCGTGGGTAATGAGTGGGTATTAGGTGGGTAAATTCCCTCAAAATGATGGGTGTGGGTAATTTTCGTGGCTATTCCATCAGATTCTTGTAGTGATAGTCAAAACTCATAGTGATGAACAGGCCTCCAACTCTCTCATAATCTTAACACCAAAAATGATTATCTGTTATATTGATAAACTTGCATAATCCATCTCACATACCCCTAAAGGATGATGCTTAGAAAAGAATTTTAGGAACTCAAAAATACTTAGAAATAAAACTTTGTGATGGCATCTACGATTCTGAACTCTAAAACTCATATAAATAGAGATACTAATGCATTTGACACTAATGCTACATTGTTGAAAAGATAGAGGCCTAATAAGCACCACCTTAGAATGGCCTTATTTGGAAACAAAAATGCATTAAAATTTTACATATAGAGTGGGAACAAATTCAGCCTCCAAGCAGGAGAGTTAAAAAAAAGCAGCAACTGGAAAAAATTCATATACAACAAAAATCACCAAAACCTAAGACAACCAAAATAAACAGAAGCACCGCTAGAACTGATTGTGATCAGAACCTTCTTTGCTTTTTATTATAAGTTTGTTTGCTTACCAATCACATCACATATGCGCTCATTTTGGGAAAAAAACATTCAAATAAGTGACAAAATACTCCTAGCTTAACGGTTTTTATTATCTCGTGGCTCAGGCCTGCGAGTATGGAGGCGGTACCTCTAGATTTAAATTCTTTTTGCGCCCTCTATATAAAATTTTGAACATATACAAAGAACATTTATCAGCTTACTTGGAATGTTAATATGAGAGGAATGAGCAGTCCCTCTTCCATTGACATTCAGACCATCAATCAACTTTGATCAACCTCAGTGCTTTAATTTTCATTAATAGCAACTTGTGTGGTAACCTCAATTCCTCAACTATATCCAGAATCCACGCAAAAAGATATATTAACATAAAAAGTTGTTAAGATAAAAGTCAAGAAAACACAGTAGCAATTAAGACTAACCTTAATGCATTTACTAATGGTGTCGCGGGTACATCTTTTGGTCCACAATCAGAGGCATCAATCTCCTCCTTACATACCTTTAAAGTCATTATCAAGCTCCATAACTAAACCGCATAAAAAAAAATTAAGAACTCCATAGAACTGAGAGAGGTGGATGTGTGTTTTACTGCAGAGTCTCACATCAGTGGTTTCTTTACCTATATAGATACTTAGGCGCCTAATTTCCATCATGGGACAACTTGATCCAAGCTTATGACCTGTTGAAATAAAACTATCTTTACAATATATAAATAAAAGAAGCAAATTATACATAAAGTTAAGAGGTCATTACGTGTGCTAAAAGCAAGCAAAGTGAGTATGCAATAATCGTTTTCTTTTCGATACCTCTAGTATCTAAAACTACCAATAGTCATTGTCGACATATCGTCAACAATAACATTAGTATTAGCATTGCTACCACCCAATAAAAACAACTCACTATCAACATTTCCATACTTGCTAAACTGACTAAACCCTGAACCCTTATCCAATGTTTGCTTAAATTTATAAAAAAAACTGAAATGTATAAGTTATTAAGGGACTGTTTGGGTTGTTATTGAACTACTAATCTGCTTATATAAGCTATTTCGTAGATTTTATGCGTATTTCACTAACATATAATTAGATAAGCAGTTTGGATAGGCGTCCTAGACACCCTCAAGCTGCTTATTGGAACAACAACCCCAAACATGGAAAACCCACATCATAATATAACATTCAATACAAATAATATTACCAATAGCCTAGTAGCATTGTTTCCATCAGTGGCTTCAATTTGGTGTTTCAAATCATCCTCTTCTTGATCACCAACACTCGTTGACTAAACTTACAACAAAGATAAAGCAAGATAAAAATTCATTTATGCAATAACGTCAAAAATAAATAACGAAGAACATAATAGAGTACCTATAAATTAGTGGGTGGTCTTGGGAGGACGATTATAGATTTGTGTAATGAATCTGGCTGGGTATTGTTTTTAGGATTAACCCTGTTTATACATGAAGAAATTAATATTCAATTTTGTTTTAGTGATTCTGATCTGTTTGGATATTTAGGTTCTATGAACCCTAAAAATGAATTTGGGGAAACGGGATTGGAGAAGGATCGAGAAACAGAGAGAGATAGAGGTGGGTGAGAATGAAGAGAAGATGATACTAAACCGCGTAAAACCAAAGAAGCGGGTCGGGGTCGGGGTCGGGCGTGCATTAATTAACGTATCGAGAATAAGATCCTGACTTTTAATATAAAAGATATAATTATTTAAAAACATACTCGATATTTGACATTTATTCAAATTTTATGTAGCTATCTTTTTTTTTTTGCTATTATAACACAAAAGTTTTATATGTGAAAATTTGTGTGTATTATCAGAGGTTTGTTTGAATTTTGTTTATGTACAGTGATCATTTTACATTTCGCTATAAGCCTGTAAATATGGTGGTATAAACAGAGTAAGGATAGAATATCATAAATACACATAAAAATCTTAATTAAACACTTTGATGCTATAAAAGCGAGAATTAAAGTTGGCTAAACAACAATTAAAAAATGCGATAAGTTTGTTACATTTTAAAATCACTATTTTTTTTATTTTTTGAGATGCTTGAGATTTTTAATTAAAATTTATTTGTTCAGAAGAAAAAAAGAAGTGTGGTCCTTTAGACTGAGATAACGTAGGCATGAAGTAAACAGGAAGCTTCTTTTTATCCTTTCAAGTTATACTTGAAAAGCTTTAGAAACTTATTGCTTCAGGTATGGTGAGTGGCAATTCTATATATGATTTTGTCTTTATAGCTTTTAACAGAAATATAAGTAGATATATTTGCATAGTATAAATTTAGGTTAACAAGTTATATATACAAAAAAGTATTTAAACTTTTACCTAATTATTTTAAGTCTATACAAACATTAGGAAACTCGAAAACGACTCGCTGATCTATGACCCGATTTGAACCGGCCCAAAGGATAATATACTTTAGCCCGCCCCGGCCCAAACCGATCCTTATTTGATTACACCTGCCTTTCTTTATCAGTTTCCATGTTGTGGTACGTGTCGACTCCAAATGCTATCACTACATAACATACCCAGATGAATAGCTATACCACCACATGCTGAGTCGTATTACTTGGGGCCCATAACTCTCTTCTATGCCGCTCACCTCTTGCCGCCGTTCATGGTCTATGGCGTTGGTGGTCGGTTGGTTACGTTGTTGAGCTTAGGTGGGTGGTTTGTTTTGTGAGTTTTTTTATTTATTGGGGATTTGCTAACACTAATTTTTTTGGCTTGGGATGAAATCTTATATTGCCGGATGTGTATCGACTTGAGTTACAATGTCTAACGGAAAGGTATATTGAAAAGATTTAATTTTCAAATTAGGGTTTTGTTATAATTTAGGGGTTTGGTTCATTTTAGGGGTTTTGTGTATGGTTTAGTTGACTTTAAAATTATTGTTTTATTGTCAATTGTCTTTTGAGAAGATAATGACAAAGGTAGCTTTCATTTTGTATTGGTAAATTTGTTAAAGTTTACTTTGATTTTGTTACGAGTGAATTATAAAGAAGCATATATGCATAAAGAGTTTGTTTTAGCCAAACACTAAAAAGTGCTTATACATAAGAAGATAATCTGAAAAAAAATAAGTCATTTCATTGATGCAATATATTCAATTCGATTGTGCATGTTCAGCTGAGTTGAAGGTTTAAGGGTTTTTTTGACGGAAAGAATATGGGCGGTCACAACATATTAAAGTTCAATTGGGTGTGTTTCAGTGGGTACGTTCATGGTGTGCGATCATGGGAATTAGCTTATTTTATAAGCTTATAAGCTTATTTGATTTTGGGAAGGCTCAGCTTATGCCTAACCAGACATTTGACGCGATCTGTATTTGAGTTGACCTGCCCTATCTTTAATGAAAACACTCCAACCCTCCTTATATGTGATCTGTTATTGACCCGATCCGCCCAGCCATTAGTGATGAAAACATATAAAAAGAGGGTTACTCGGCCCCAACCCGCCTTATACCCGGTCGTTGTTTGATTAGACCTGCCCTTCTTTATTTGTTTCCACGTGGTGGTACATGTCGACTCCAGCTGGTATATCATGACATAACATACCCAGATAAATAGCTATACCACCACATACTCAGACGTATTACCTAGAGCCCACAACTCTCTTCGATTCCGCCGACCTCTTCATTGCCACCGTTCATGGTGTGTGGCGTTGGTGGTCAAAATTGGTGACGTTGTTAAAAGCTAGGTGGGGGTTTTTGTTTTTGTGACGTGTTCTCTGATATGTATATGTTAATATGTCTCTGCAAGTGTTTTTAGGGGTCAAACGATTTAATGGACCACCCATATCTTGCTGCGGCATCCACACTTAGGTTTGTTTTTGCAGCCATGGCGGGTGTTTTATGTTTTTTTCCCCACAATGACGATATCAGAGCTCACGACATAATATGTTCATTGGAGTTTCTGTTTTATTAAAGTTGGCCTAGTTCCTGTGCATCTGGTCAATAAAACCGACCCGAACCGAGTAAACCCGAACCGAAACCGAAACCGAAATCGGGTGAAAGGCTTAACTAAAACCGAACCGAATTGGACCCGGGTCGGCTTGGTTTTTGTCAGTTTTGTCGGGTCAGTTTCGGTTTTAGACACCCAAAACCGACTTCCAAAAACTTTTCCATATGGAACTTAACTTTTTGGAAGGAAGTGTTGTTTAACAGTTAACTTATTCCATATGAAAACATTTTCTATTGAATATAACATGTCAACTAGAAGCAGTGGCGGTACAAAGGGGGCAGTGTGGGCAGCTGCCCCCACCAAACCTGTTAAATTCTTTGAAAAAAAAATTTTAAGGGTGTTTTTTTGTAATATTTTATATCTGCCGCCCATATCCTAAGTATAAAAAAAACAAAGCGTGCAATATCGACAAGAAAAAGGCGGCAAACAGTTTTGTGCCCCCTCCCCCCCCCCCCAATTTTTTTCCCTGGTACCGCCCCTGACTAAGAAATTTTGAGGTGGAATATAGAAAAGCAACAACGTAAGAAACAGATCAAAGTTGCAAACCATTGACAGAGCAGGGGAGGGTGGGGACCCAATAACACGATCCATGTATGTTCACATTTATTTGACCTCGATGACGATGTTGTGGCAACATCCGTTGCATGTCTTTCATGCCTAAACGTCACGCCTTTGATAACTTTATTTATATACTTAAACCTTGTAATCATCGCAACTGAATTTTTAAAATAGATTCATGATCTTGGAATTTAAAAGAAAAATACAGGCATTTCCCAAATGGGACTGATTTCTACATGGAAACATACATGAAAGAAGAGAAAATAAAGTTTAAGCACAAGACACGGGATCGAGAGTTTCTTAAAAAGCTTCGCTTGTGTCTTCTTTAGCTCCAACATGGGCACATTCATTATTTAAGTTGCTTCGTGATCGAAATATCAAATCTATGTTTATTCTTGTCATTTTAAGTTTGTTGAAGATGGTTAATTATGTAAAATGTATCCTATCAGCTATTATGTTGAAAATGATTACATTATGTGATCAAAATATCAAATCTAAGTTTATTCTGGTCATTTTTCAAGTTGCTTCATAATCAAAATATCAAATCTATATTTCTAGTCCTTTTATCAAATAAGTTAATGAAGTTATGGATTTTATGAAGTTATGCGTTAGTCGAAGGTAGTTGTGGGCAATGGGTCATAAATGGGTTACTATTTGTTCTTAGTGAAACGGGTTCACTAAGGACAATAGCAAGAACAAATGCACTACAATGGTACACAGAACCTTAACTTGTTGCAGAACCATAAGGACAGTAGCAACAAATCTTGATGGTATTGTAGTTATCATGAAGTGGACAAATGTTGCAGAACCATAAAGAAACCCATAAGACGGAGCCAGAAATGATATAGGGGGGGCTCAAATAATTTTTTCAGAACAATTTAAGTGGAGGGGCTCTCGAGTAGGTATTCCGAACAAAAAAGTTGCTTTACGCCATGAAAAATAAGCTAGTCATGCGCGGCCGGAGTTTGGCGGAGGGGGGGGTGGGCTCGCACCCCCCACCAGCCCCCCAGCTGGCTCCGTCTTTGATAAGGAGACAGGACAAAATACATTAGCAAGAACAACAAAAGTTCAGTACAATAGCAACAATACAGTAGCAGTAGTTTCCAAAAAATTCAGTGGCAATGCTACAATACATTAGGACAGTAGCAAACTAGCAATATAGTAGCAACAGGTTCCAAAAAATTCAAAAGCACAAGACAGTAGCAACAAATGCTTTACAAGTTCAAAAAAACTCCATAACTTTTCCATTCAATCAAGCTGCAACATTTTTGCCTTTTGGTACAGCAGCAACTAAACTTCCATTTGATCAAGCAGCAACATTTTTCCCTTTTCCATTTTGTTGGTCTAAGGCCTCTTGGATTTCTAAATAAACATGACAACAAACAAATCAATAATGAATAATCATTTGCAAGTCAAATAAACAGTTGGCTTCTAACATAACACATGTTTATGTTTCTAATAGTTAGTTTCTAATAGTTTAACAGTCAAATAACAGTTGGTTTACGTATGAGTTTACCTTTAGTGATTATCCCGTCTTCATCTGGTTCAAACTTTGGATCAAAGTATTTCTAACACTCGAAAAAGGTTTTCCTTGGTTTACTTGGGGCTTTCCTCTTGCGTTTCTTATCATTCTTTTCAACATCTTTGTCATGGTTTGGCTCAGGACCCAAATCAACACCGTCAAGGTCTATTGTATCATCCTAAACAAATACATTAAAACAAAAAGTAAGTATAATAAGTAAAGAACTATAACTTATACTTATTGTATCACAGTAAGACAGTAAGTAATGAACTAGTTTGTACTTATAAACAAGACAAAGTCAGTAGGCAAAAACTTGTAAATTTAAACAAATAAAACAAGTTTCTACTTTATAATTTTGTAGTGTGTCAGTAGCAACAATAAAACCATGCATAAAATGTCAGAGAGAGTTACTATAGCGAAAAACATAAACATGCATATTGATCTACTAATTAATCACCTAAAACGAAATGCAAACCATAATAGTCATAATGATCTATAGTGTGTAGGTAAAGAAGACATAAAAACTAAAAATGTATAATATATGAATATAACAAGCAAAAGAACCCGCGCGTTGCGGCGGGGCTAATTTTTTCTCGAATAATTTTTTTTTACGTTTCAGGGTTTTTTTTGCGATGCGTTATGGCGGGGCTAATTTTTAATATTTTCCTTTTTTGTATGATTCGGGGAAAAAAAATTTGCGTTGGGACGGGCTAATTTTTTCACGAATATTTTCTTTTTTTGGGACGGTTTTGTAAATTTTTTTACGGGAATCTTTGTGTAAGAAAATCGTAAATAGTTAAAAGGTGAGAGTCCGTTTTGTATTTTTTTTACTTTGGGCCAGATTTTAGGTTGTTTTTTTTTTGCTAATTTTTTCCCGGATATTTCCTTTTTTTGTACGATTTGGGAATTTTTTTTTGCGTTGGGATGGGTTAAATTTTTCTCGAATATTTTCTTTTTTTTGGACGGTTCGATATCTTCTTTTTTTGGGCCGATGAATGTAAAAAAGTTGTGAACAATAAAAACTTGACGTGTTTTTTTTGTTAATTTTTTACGGGATTTTTTGTGTAAGAAAATCGTAAATAGTTAAAAGTTGAGGGACCGTTTTGTATTTTTTTTACTTTGGGCCAGTATATTAGTAACAATTTTTTTTATATAGCTTATGTGTTGGGCCTCATGTTTAAAGTGTTTTTTTTTTGCTATATGGTTTTTTTTAATATAATGGGTTGTACGTTTGTGACCATATCAATTATTTTAAAGTTATTAGGTATCGAAGATGTTTCCGCGGGTATTTTTTTTATCTGAATAAATCGGAACTTTTGTAATATTTTTTTCCCTCCTACTTTGTGCATACAAATTTAAAAAAAAAACTATTCGGGCTGGCCTTTTCTTTTTTTGGGACGGTTTTGTAAATTTTTTTACGGGAATCTTTGTGTAAGAAAATCGTAAATAGTTAAAAGTTGAGGGACCGTTTTGTATTTTTTTTTACTTTGGGCCAGTATATTAGTAACAATTTTTTTTAAATAGCTTATGTGTTGGGCCTCATGTTTAAAGTGTTTTTTTTTTGCTATATGGGTTTTTTTTTAATATAATGGGTTGTACGTTTGTGACCATATCAATTATTTTAAAGTTATTAGGTATCGAAGATGTTTCCGCGGGTATTTTTTTTATCTGAATAAATCGGAACTTTTGTAATATTTTTTTTTCCTCCTACTTTGTGCATACAAATTAAAAAAAAAAAAAAAAAAAAAAAAAAAAAAACCAAAATCGGGCTGGCCCAAGCCAGCCGGCCCAAAAAGGTACTGTAGCAATCCACGGACAAAACGGCAGCGTTTTTGTCCGTGAATGTGTATACTTATAATGAACACTTACTTCCATTGTAGAGGTTTGTTGAGATGATAATGATTCATAGTTTGTAGGTAAAGAAGACATGTCATCCATTGTTTAGTTTTGTGATGTTAGGGTTTATGGTTTTCAGATGATTTATTTTTTATTATTGCGTATCACAGAAGGAGGAAGGAAAAAAGTAGACCTAAGTCTCCTAGCTTTTTGACTCTTTGAATTCCCACGGTTTGAATCGGGCTTTAATCGGTTTTGTTGGTTTTTGGCCTGAACCGACCCGAAACCAAAATTCAAGAAAACTATAAACCGAGAATCGAGCCGAAGGTTGGTCGGTTCAATTCAGTTCACTCGGTTCGATCTGTTTTGTCAGTTCGGTTCGGTTCTTTTTCGGTTTTGCTCAGCCCTACATTGGCCGCTTTGCTGATGTTTTAACCGCTGATACTACCTGTTGCCATCTATTTGCAGTCGTAGACTGCCTTTTGCATGTGTAGCCACAACGAGGCAAATTGTTACATTTGCAGCCTTTATAATGCCCGCTAATTGTTTTTATTAAACAATGCGCCTGGCTTACGCTTTGGTTGCCATTTGGGAGAGTCTCACACTTTACTATTTTCCTAAAGGCCTGCATTAATACTGTTTTATAAAAGGTAATGATGAGTTTATCGGTAATGATGACTAGAGATGAAGAGGTATGCATCTTGGCGTGGCAACTTGCTAAAGTTGCAGCCAATGGCAGATACACGCTGTCTCTCCGATGCTCTACCCTTCTAAGTCAGTCATAAAATGTTTTATACAACTTTTCTATGCTAAAAGTTCTTGCAGGTGTTTGACATTTGATTGAATTTAATCATCAAAAGCAGAGAATAGGTGTTCGATATGCAGAATGATCAGGTATGCATTGGCTCATAAAGAGCCAAACATAATTCCTTTCTTTTTCAATATATAAATGTGCACTTGACTAGAATACGGTTAGTCTGTTGACGCATAAGAGCAATCTGTTTTATGATTGTGGATCTTAAATTTGACGAGGTCATAGAATATGGTTCATCTTGACCGTCTATAGAATCGAATGAAAATGAAATGAGCTGTTTTTGGATTGATAGTGCGAAACTTACTTATCTGAAACTGCTTATTTCGTAACCAACAAGCAATTAGGTAGTTATAGTAACCAATTCTAAACACTCTGAACATTGAGTAAATTTGGTTTATTTTTTAAGGCCTACTACGTTTTAAGTGACCTTTGTGAAATAATAAAGTTGCAGGTGATGGCTCGAACCGTGAAGAATTATTGATAGAGACAATATCGTTGTAAGTAGATGGGTCGATGTTGAGTTGTACAAGAGTTAATGAAAGTTAAGGCATTATTTTAAGAGTTGTGACTAGATGAATTCTGAAAGTAATTATGTGATATTGAATAATTAGCATAAGATAATCAACTAATGTATGCATCGGCTTATACGCTTCTTGGAGTTATAAAAAATGGTAAATTGCTTTTATCAAAAGTAATTATTTGTCCCTCAAATAATCAGATCAGATAATTAGAAGAATCAGATAATCACTTTCATAGTCCTCCTTATTCGTTTTAAGGTGTGTTTGGGATTGCAATTTCCAGATAGATTATGCATTTGCATATGGCAGGTCTCAACCTGCTTTTTTTAAAACAACGTTTTGTGTCTGATTATTTGCGTTTTGCAACCGCAATAGTCAGAAAATCTTCTAAAAAATGCAATGCCAAACACCCTTTAAAATTGTTCCTTAATTGTGTATGTTGTAGACTTCTTAAGAAGAAGGTGATATAAGGTGTCGAGCCCAATGGCAAATGACTCAACACCAAAAGGATTTAAGCCCAAACCAAGCAGTCCAAGAAATGATCAAAAAACAATTGAAGGGACCGATCCATAAACTAAAAGTCAATATTAAGATGGAGAAGAAGAGGATTAAAGATCTTCGATTGCTATCGTTTGGAGACGTAACAAGAGGTAACATTTTAATACACTGTTACTTACACAGTCCTAACATTCCTTTAGGTGTATCATTGTATTAGTATGTAGCAAGAAAAAAGTGTCACTTTTCATGTTCTAGATGTTACAGTTACATAACAATCGTTATAAGTTATGTTTAATCCTTATTTTGGAACAGGTTTGCATGAGAAAATAGATTCTGATATTAATTCTTTGTTTTAGAACAGGTTTGTAGAAATAAAAAGTAGTAACATGCTTACTTGATGAGCTTTTGTAGGTTTAGGTGATTTTGAAATGTCGAGTTTCTTACTTCATTTTATGTTGTGACATAAAGAGTCAATACGATTGCTTCAACAAAACCCGCACACACAAATGACACACGTAACAACACAGAACATTGTTAGCCCAATTCTCTATGTGATGAAGGTAGACACTTTTCCTACTTTGCGCGCCACTTTAGTTCTACACCTTTGCTATATTCATAAGTATGTCTAAAGATTCTTGTTTGTTTGTTATTATTATTGACTGGTCCGTCCGTGTGTCATGTCTCTTTTTCTAACACTAAACATCATCAGTCTAATTCCACCTTGAATGAAGGTTGAGATTTTATTGTGTTGCTTATTACGTTAATCCCACAACTTACATATATAAAAAATTAGGTGCGCTAATATGTCATTATGTGGTGTTGTAATTTACATAAGCAAATTGTTACATAAATACTCTACAAAAGGTGTTGCGAAAAAGTGATTCTTTTGACCTTTTACATTATGTGCATAAAGTATGTTATTTCACAATGAGTTACCTAAAATGTTATTAATCTTTGGAAACTAGAAGGGGGGTTGAATAGTTTACAGGTTCGTTTTACATTTTAAAAGTTTGCTTTCAAAATACTTAGATTCGAGTCATATGTTCAACCAATCAACAATATGAATCGACAATGTAAATATCTAAACTAATACTAAATAACAATGACAACAATATACATAGATAAGGAAAGGAACAATGTTGGGAT
>BQNB010112406.1:0-15281 GCA_026074375.1 Tanacetum coccineum
TGAGGTGAAAGTAGGTGGATCTCGGGTTGGATCGCGTTGGACACCGAGTTGGCCAGCGAATGCGGGTGGGGCGTCCACCTTTTGTTAAGTTTATGAGGATATAAACCCGCACTTCGCGGCTAGGTGTTTAGCTATAGAAAGCATTTGATCATGTTTGTGATCTGTACATATGTAGAACATGTACTGGGTCTAATTGTGTATGCAAGTAAAACCAATTAGTTTGTGATTACACTGATAGAACATAACATAACAAAGTCACGAAAAACTTAAACAATGTCAAAATGCATACACCAAGGTTAACTTTTTTGTAAAACGGGATTTACTTGGCTGCTTCATGTACAGGCCTCGAAAGAGATGGTCTTCGTTATTGAGGTTTTCAGTCTTGAACCTGAACTATGCAACACAACAACACTGTTTTTACCACCCATTGGTGCGGAGCTTCACCAACTTTACCAAATCATCTTGTGTGCCTAATATATCTCTAAAATCACCAACATTACCAAGTATAAGATCATGGCCTTACGACAAACAACAAACAACAAAACCATTAAAGAAGTCTCATAAGATTTAATAAGAAAATACACTTTGAAAGCCTTACAAACACTTAGCACGCTTATAGTGTTTTGAAAGGAGGGCATCATGAAAACATTTCAAGACTCGACTATAAGTTAGACTATTGAAAATACACTTTGAAAGCTTTACAAACACCAAGCACACTTATATACTTTCTGCGTTTTTATGCTTTATTCATAGCATACAATCCGAATCAACCCATTTATAAATAAACTGGTAAAAATTGCCACATTACTTTAAATACAAATACTTACCCTTTTTCTTCTTCTTCACTGCGTTTTTATAATTTAATCCAAATATCCCATAACAATCCGAGATCAAAAAAACACAAACAACCATTAATTAAAAGTAAAGAAAAACTGGAAAAATCTGCCAAACAAACAAAATACTTAAAAAAAAAAATCTACAAAAATTTTTTTTGGCCCAATATAACATTAGAATCAGTTTACTTTAGGTCATAAACAAAATTTGTAGACCTTTACCAGCAACATTAAAGCGGCACATGAACGAAGGTCGAAAAGATAGAAAGTGTGACAAACATCCACGGGAATAACTCTTACTTTAAGTCTAGGCTTGATGTGGATCCATTACCAACCAAGCCTAAACTCACGTCGTATTCATTCACCTTATGATCACTACGCCTAAGCTTCTTATGCTCTTATTAAAACAGTGTCGAAATGCTTCCTCTAAGTGAGCATCCGAGTTTCTCTGCGTCTATTAGAGAGCTCGTACCGCATATCGAATGAATGAGGGACCTTTTGCTTGTTAAAGCGGCGTCTAATATGACACCGGTGGATATGTGATCACAGAAAAAAATGGTTAGGATCCCTCACCTGAAATCATTAAACTATCACCGCGTTTCGCAATACATCCCGAGAATTCCTATCCGCGATACCTATTCACAATAGAATCGAGGGGATGCATGGCTATGTACGGCGCATGAATGCGGCCGTATAGATGAGTTCGAATATCGTAGAGAGAGGATTAAATCCGATCTAGATAATCATCGATCAGGTAACGATAACTTGATTTAGGAACACTGGGAGAGGGGGCGGAGGTAAACTGTGAGCGTCGGTTTGAGATCAAAAACAGTGAAAAAGAATTGTGTATCGTCGGCAAAGTCATGGAATAAGACGCTAGCTGTCCTGACCCAATCCCATCACTAGGTCATGGATTTTAGATCACTCTACAGGACATCGATAACCTTGAGCTACGTATACCATAATTGTACACGCCTACACTCGATACAGAGAAGAAGTAGGCCGAAACATCATATCATCGGTGTCATATCAAAGCATCTAATAAAGGCATAACATACCCTAAGCAAGAGCGGGAAAAAACCGCGAATCAAAACAATCGTCCACCTTCATTAGAAATACTGTACATAACTAAAAGAAAGTACATTCTAAACAGCTTAGGCTCTCGATCCGTCATCAAAGCTATAATCGCCTTTTATGGGCCGTCAAATCCTCATCGCATAGATACCTGGTCCCGATACAGGAAACATGAAATGAAAATACGGGCTGAGCATAATTGTCTCAAGTGAACCGAAATAAAATGAAGCAGTAATGTATAATGTATAAAATCAATGAATGAGAATAAACATAAAGAGCAGCGAATTTGAATCGTCAATGTTCAGTAGTCATAAAGAATCTGTAAGATAAAGTGCATGGATTAGTAAAAATGGTATCATAGGAAAAGCATAAATTACATGAGGGTACTTACATAGATGTCGTAATGATATCATATGTGTGGGTCTGGAAGAAATTGAAGGGCATCAGGCAAATCTAATCATTATAACTGGGGAAACTAATGTGCGAGTCAAGCTAAACCTGGAGGTAAAATGACGTGAAAGACATTTTTTGTAAATTAACATAAAAGTCCAGGGGAAATATAGAGTAAGTGAGTATGCATAGAAAACATGACTAAGAGTTATGAGGAAGATGTTAGTAATATGAAAATGACTGGATCTTATGTACAGATGTAGAAGAAATATCATGAACATGACATAATTAGTCATTAGGGAAACTGAGATAAATACAATCAGTCGAGAAACTAACTGTGGGGGGGGGGGGGATTTGTTATCTATTGGAAGGGGGGTGGGGGGGGGGGGGGGGGGGGGGTGGGGGGGGGGGGGGGGGGGCAGTGTAAACTTAGGGTATAAATATGTGAGTAAAAGAATGTCTATGAGGGTACGTAATAGGAAAGAACATGTAACACTACATGGTGTTAAATGATAAACTATAATGGTACATATCATATGAGCATTCGCAGCATTAGGTAGTCATAACATTGCAAAACAAAATAATAAAGGATTTGGCCCTACAGACTCATATAATCAGACATAATAAAAAAACCGTGCATAACAATGCATAAAGCTAATAAAATGGAGGTATAGCCTCAACATGTAGCATAGAGTGGGGTGACCTTCATTCTAAATAAATGGGTGGAGGGAGATCAACTCCGAGTATGTGCACTGGTAGCAGTATGTATAGCACAACACCTAATCCAATCACCATAACAACGTATAAACATGTAAACAGTAAACATAGGATCGCACTCAACCACAGGTATCCATCCTCATACGCCACCTAGAAATAATAATGCGTTTAAACATTAAATATCTCATAGTGAGTCAAACTATAGAAATGTGGACGGCGCGTGAAATCACTGGAATCTCCAACGCGAAAAGGAAATTTCACGATAATACTATTGATTAATGAAACAACGATAAAAGAAAATTAATATGAATAAGATTAATATGAGCATTTGGTTACTTCAACTAATATACGGCGATAAGGGTCAGCCCACTTAAACCCTTTCTTCTATTAAATTAACCATTAAATTTTGTAAAAAAACCATGACAGCGAAGAGAAATGCCAAAAGCTTTGGGGAAAATAATAATAAAACTGATGTAAAATGAAAGTCAGAGTACCATACCAAAGACTAAAGGTGGGTAAAATCAGTGTAAAATACATAACTGCGTCATGGGCTATATAATAAGCTCGGGCAATGTGAAATAGATCATGAAATTGTAACATGTAAGAAATCATAGGTAAATCTAAAAAGATAAAAAGATACATGGCACTAGAAATGTCGGGGCAGCTATAGCTTCATCTGGGAATATGAATCACAACGAAAGAAAAATGAAAGATTTGATCCTTTCAACTAAAAAAGAAAGAGACAAAAGAATAGTAAACCGTACCCTTGAAAAAAATGAAGGCAAAAAAAAGTGAAAGAGAAGAATACGAAAGATTGATCACTACACTGTCTTACTACAACAAAACAAAAAACAAACTCCAAAATCCAGAGTACGACACAGAAAAGTAGGAAAAGAACAAGTAATAAACATAACAAAAAAACAAACGATAGCTACATGAATTAAAACAAACGTTGTATAAAGATATCATTGTATACTTTTATTTGATCTTTTCATTTATGTACATGTAGCATGAATTTAAAAGCTTTCTCTATATTTAGATCTAACTTTCATATAATTTTAATGGTAAACTTTCCCTTGAATTTAGGATAAATAACTTGTACTGTATTAACTATGGATTGTATAGTAAAATCTACCATTGAATATTGTATCTTGTTATAAAAAGCTGGTACAATCTTAAAAGAATATTAACTTAAGCATTACAATTAGTAAAGTAATAAACGACAAAAAAAATAAAATAAAAGAACAGGATATTCTATAAAATATAATAGTAACTTATATCATAAAAAAATAGCAGAGTTCCGAATATTAGACATTTAAGAATTCGTAACATTAATAATATATCAAAATTTTAGTATAAATAGCATATCGGTAAGCTTATAGATACGCCATATAAGGCTATATTTTAGATGATTTAATTTCTAAATTAAGGGAACATAAATCTTGTACAAATGTAGTACTTCTTAAGATATTAACAATTAAGAGATAATAATAAAATAATATAGACTTAAATGTAAAATATATTATTACACTTAATTCAACATGTAATTATATTAACACAAGACTTAAATAGTTATTAGTACAAAACCTTAAGTTAGCAAATGAGTATTTAATTTATAAGACATTCTAAATGTCAAATCATTATGATATAGTTATGGATGCTAAGTAAGTAAAATTAACATTACACGAAATAACAAACGATATAATAGAGTAACATTTCATAAATATGTAAACCCCAGTAGACTCTTTGAAGAGAATAATATGAAAAACCTGTAATTAAATACAAATTAGAAAGGTTACTAAAAGTGTACATTGTACATAAAAACTTAGAGGCGAGTGCCAATATTAGTAACATTACATTGAGAAGGTAAATAAGGATTTAAAAATAGAAGAACAAACACACTAGTTTAAAGATTAGTGGTACTTAAAGAAAAAGTACACACTTACAACTAGTAATTAATATATAATATTCTTGCATAATTCTCCTTCTAGATATACAGTGTATATTACACATTTAATCTATTATTAACAGAGTTATTATTATAAATATTTTATTCAAAACGACCGGAAAACATACATGATCACACACAACATCATTAATATAATTAATAATTAATATTTAAAAATAATTATTATTTTTTTTTTTATATTACTGCCGTTCCCTTTATTGATAATATCAATAAATAAGCTATAAAGGAACACAAAAAAACCAAAATAGACCTAACCATAAATATAATCACAAAAAACGATAATAAATCTTTTAAGCCATAATCCCAAATATATAAGGAAAAAGAGGAAAAACGCAAAATAATTAATAATCAAATAAATAACTAGATCACAAGGCTATGATAATAATTAATTATAAACAATCAAACAGCTTAAACAATTTTACATTGTATTAATTTATACATGAATAATCCATACTTACAATTACATGTGATAAAGTCTAATAAAAGGAGTTCTTGGCCCATATCAAGATGTATAACAACACACAACGAAAAGAAAATACAAAGGTTTCTATTAACAACGTACCAATACGGAGGATTACCGAGAGATTGAATATATATAAAAAACACTAGGATCAAAATCACCGAAATGATAATCTATACTACAAAAAAAAAAAAAAGAAAAAAAAAAAAAGATAAAAATAAAAAATGAATAAAAAAAGAAAAAAAAAAAAAAAAAAAATGAAAACTATAAAGAAAAGAAAAAAAAAAAGAAAAAAACTAAAAAAAAAAACAGGGTTTAAAAAAATAGAAAAAGAAAATAAACATAAAAAAAAAAAGAAAAAAAAGTAAAACATGAAAAAAAAAAGACAAAAAAAAAAAACCTACTAGTACTAAAATCAATCCGACTATATGGGCCGACTTAGAAACAGCCGAGAACAACATCAATCAAACAGACAAATAGAAAAATGAATAAGTAGATAGTAAAAAAAACACAAAATAAAAAATACAAAAAAAGCCTTCCCAACTTATTCCCCTAAAGAACGATAACAACCCCCGAGTCTTGCCTATACTACTACTACAACGGTTAGGTACTCTGCCTAGGGTGTTGTAAAACTTCATGTTGAAGTCTTACGACTACCGTATTAGCGATCATAAGAGTCTCCAACATATCTTTAGTCAAAAGGAATTGAATATGCGATAGTGTCGCTGGATAGAGCTTTTAGTGATTATGACTGTGAAATTCGCTACCACCCTGGTAAGGCGAGTGTAGTAGTTGATGCACTAAGTAGGAAAGAGAGAGTGAAACCTAAGAGAGTTCGAGCTATGAATATGACCCTTCAGTCGAGTATCAATGATAGGATACTGGCGGCTTAGAAGGAGGCATGTGATGAGTATGTGGGATTGCAGAAAGGTTTAGATGAAATGATAGAACATATGAGTGATGGAGCTTTGTACTACCTGGATCGAATATGGGTTCCTTTGAAGGGTGATGTGAAAACTCTAATAATGAACAAAGCCTATAAGTCAAAGTACTCTGTATACCCAAGAGCTGATAAGATGTACTATGACCTTAGAGATAGGTATTGGTGGCCAAGAATGAAGAAGGATACAACTGTTTATGTGAGCAGGTGTTTAACTTGTTTAAAGGTTAAGGCTAAGCATCAAAGGTCGCCTGGCTTGCTCCAACAACCTGAGATTCCCAAATGGAAATAGGAAGGGATAGCAATGGATTTTGTTACGAAGTTACTGAGGACTAGTAGTAGGCATGATACAATCTGGGTCATTATGGACCGATTGACTAAGTCTGCTCATTTTGTACCTATGCGTGAGGATTATAAGATGGATAGATTGGCTAGGTTATACCTGAATGAGATTGTTGCTAGGCATGATGTGTTGATCTCGATCATATCTGATCATGATAGTCGGTTCACGTCAAGGTTTTGGCATTCAATGGAAGAGGCATTTAGAACCCGGTTAGACATGAGTACGGCTTACCACCCTCAGAGCGATGGTTAGAGTGAGCGTACAATCCAAACTTTAGAAGACATGCTTAGGGCGTGCATCCTAGACTTCGGGGGAAGTTAGGATGTTCATCTTCTATTAGTTGAGTTTTTGTATAACAATAGTTATCGTTCTAGTGTGAGATGTGTGGCGTTTAAGGATTTGTATGGTAGGAAGTGTCGTTCCTCGATTATGTGGGTAGAGGTTGGAGAGGGTCAATTGATAGGACCTGAGTTAGTGCAAGAGACTACTAAGAAGATCTCACAGATTAAGGATAAACTTAAGGCTACGCGTGATCGCCAGAAAAGTTATGCCGATAAGAGGATGAAGCCTCTAAAGTTTAGTATAGGTGACCATGTCATGCTAAAGTATCGCCTTGGAAAGGTGTGGTATGCTTTGGGAAGAAGGGGAAACTAGCACCTAGATTTGTTGGACCTTTTGAGGTCGTTGAGAAGGTAGGTCTTGTAGCCTATAGACTTAGACTACCCAAGGAGTTGAATGGTGTTCATGACATATTCCACGTGTCGAACCTTAAGAAGTGTTTGGCTGATCCAACACTGCAAGTGCCCTTGGACGAGATCCATGTAGATGCTAAGTTGAATTTTGTAAAATAAACTGTAGAAATCTTAGAGATAGAGTTCAAGAAGGTTAAGCGGAGTAGAATTGCCATCGTCAAGGTTCGGTGGAGTTCGAAACGTGGACCTGAATTCACGTGGGAACGTAAGGATCAGATGAGACTTAAGTATCCACATCTGTTTAGTTATGTCAATAGTTGAATTTCGGAGGCAAAATACTTTTAAGGGGGGTAGAATGTGACCCTTGCCCTTTTTATGAGTTTTGAATGTTCTAATTTAAACCTTTGACTATTTGACTTTTGTCAATTTTGTTAGAACCGGTACCGTGTTGACGGTGGTGACTTTATAAGATTGAGGTGTTTTATGGTTTATGGTATATAATAATCCTTTTTAGAGGGTATTATTATGTTATTTATGTTCCGGGTGGTTTGGCACGTGAATTGTGAGAAATGCCAAAAAACGAGTCCCGACACGTCCGTAAATGTCCAAATGCGTTTTTGGGTAATAAAGCGTGGAAATATGTCAAGTAAATACTCTAAGTTATTGGAAAAGTATTTTTAAAATGAATAAAAATGCTAAGCAACTTCGCAAAATATTTTACGATCATAGTTTTTGAGATTTAAGTAAACCCGACATAAAAACGAAGACACCCGAGCCCTTAGGATTCCTAACCGGCTATAGACAAAGGGAGGGGACATGGTGGCTTACATTTAGCTAGATGGTCCCTTACTAGTACAAACTTTGGCTTATTTGATTTGTTTATATCTCATTTCAAACACACACTTCAAAAATTTACACACACTTCTCCTCTCCTTTTTCTTGTGTTTGTTCGATCTCCAACACACACAAACAAGAAATATTTTTGGTTTTTGATAAAAAACATGAAGATTTGCGAAGTCGTGGGTTGATTCTAGTAGTTGGGTTATTGTTAAAACTACGTTTGGGTAGTCGATTCGCGTTCGTTCTCGCTCTTTTGAAAACCCTCTTTGTAAGTTTTATAAATTTTTATTTAACTTGTACTTTTAAGTGTTAAATGATGCATAGATGTTAGTTGTACAAGTTAATCGTTGTAAAAATCAATGAAATGTTTGCAAAAGGCTATAAAAGGGTGCGTTTGGTTCGAATATAAATAAAAGAAGGATAAGGTTTTGTTAGTTTTGATATTGTGGTCGTGATGGTTGAAAAACATTTATTTCTAATTAATCTATTTTGGATAATAGCTTATTAGGCTTATTTTGATCTTTTCGTGGTTTATTTTGAGATTAATGGATCTAGAAATTTTTTAAGGATGTTGAGGAAAGTGTTTTTGGTTATTACCTTAGTATGTAGTATTTTTCTGGACTATTATTATAGCTTATGGTGATAACCAAATACGATATGTAGCTTAAGCTTTAAATATATTATATATATATATATATATATATATATATATATATATATATATTTATTATCTGAGCTTATAGGCTCACGGCCCAATAAGCCCTTATGGGCCAGGTCGGGGCTTTATTAGAGCTTATTGTGGTATCCGAGTTATTGTTTCTTATTGTGTGGGCTTATTTTCCAATAATGGGCTTTATTATTGGGCTCAAAAAATCATATTATATATATATATATATATATATTATATATATATATATATATATTATATATATATAGTGTGTGTGTGTGCTGTGTGTGTTTGTGTGTGTTTGTGTGTGTTTGTGTGTGTTGTGTTAATTTAATGGATCCTTATTGGGCCTTAAGGCCATTAAGGCAAACTAGTTGTTTTGAGAGTTTTGACGGACTTTTGGGAAGCGAAACATATTTATGAATATACGATTTGGTGAACATTGCGAGAAAGGATTTGAGTTTTGTCGGAAAATGGTGAAATTTTGGAAAATTGTTTGAAATAAAGGTTTAAAAACCTTAGAAAACGTTGTATAAACGTACAGGTCATGTCGAAATGTCGTGAAAAGTCTATACTTAGAATTTTTACTTAAAACGTGATTTTTCGATTTTTACTTAAAACGTGATAAGTCGACTAAAAGACGAAAAATATATTTTTTCTCGAAACTTCCTTAAAATGTTTAACGTAAATAAACATTTCATTTCGTATAGTATAAATGGTATATTTATGGTAACTAAGTGTACCGAATGGATTTATCGAAGTATATTTATAAGCATTTATTATCTTATATTACTTAACTATTTTACTTAAATAGTATAAGTATATTATACTAAGATATGGGTTGGGATATGATATCATTTGAAGTTAAGTCATCAACCATCATACCACTAAGACGTTAAAGATAACCGTACAACGCATCTGACCTCTATGCGTCGAAACTTGAAAACCGTTTTGGAAATGAATGATTAAAATGGGACATTAATTGGACTAGGTCGTGTTCGGACGTCGTTGCATTTGCTTGTGTGATATTGAGTTTGCTGCTTGAGGTGAGTTCTTGTAGCCCCACTTTTTAAAACTTTTCCGTTGGGAGAAAATGATACTCAAATGTGTTTTGAACTGTTTTTCTGAACTGTGCGAAATGTGGTTTTGTTTTTATGACAATTACCTGCTTATGAGTGCTATGTGAATATTATGTGGTATGATTGTTCTTGCATGCATCGAGGTGCATGGCAAGGTGTGATTAGCAAGGATTTGCTATGTTTTTGAAAGGTTGCCCTATGTAAATGCTCCAGTACTGGGAGGCTGTTAGGTGCGTATAACATAGGGGTTGCGACCCCAAGAGCATTGGTATGTGCTGGTTTGATGACTAGCGGGGATGCTAGGTCATGGTACATGATTAGCGGGGATGCTAAGTCATGGGTTTGATTGTATTTGCATATATTCACTGTCATATTGCATAATTGTCCAGCTGTTTAAGATATTAGCACATCGACTGGGTTTCTTCAAACCTACGAGCTCACCAACATTATTGTTGACGTTTTCGAGTATCATTTTCAGGTGAAGGAAATGATCAGTAGGATTATGATGCGTGTTAGCAGACTTTAAGACATCCTGTATGGATTGTATTTATGGAAGATTTGATTTGAGTTTTATACTAGAATTGAGTACTTTGAGGTTTTGGTTTGAGACTAGGATGGACCCCTGCGTGGGCATATGGTTGTAATAATTGGCGACTAAGTGTTGTGTTCTTGTTGGGACCCCACTCAAATCTGTATTTGAGGTGTATGATCTTCATGACACTTTTCGTTAATGCATTTTAGATTTCTCTATTTTGTATCTTGTGTTATGATTGATCATTCTTCGTCGCATACCCGTGTTTCCGCCTATGACGGGGTGTGACACATAAACATAATCTAAATAGCTACCATATGCTTTTAAAAGACACATAAACATGACCGATGGGGCGTGAGCACCAGACAAAATCTCAAAGAGGCAAAATGTGGGAATATGATGTGGGTGAAACATGGGTAATAGAATTATTTCATATGCCGAGCCAAAGCCTTATGATAGCTTAACATAACACTTTTGCGAGACATACATACATACATACATACATACATACATACATACATACATACATACATACATACATATATATATACTAGTGGCTAAGCCCGCCTGATGGGCGGGCATGACTTGTAATTATTGTTTACATTTTTTTTGTTTTGGTAATTATTGGTTTTTAAAAATTGTATATAAATCCATGTTATAGAATAGATAATCAAAGCTTGGAAAAAATGATGTCATAACTTAGCATAAATCTTAAAAAAATCCTTAGATAAATGTTAAAGCTTATGTACACTTGATAAAATCCACATGAGAAAATGTTAACCGCAGTAATCTAAAACAAAGGAATATTAAGTTATAACAAATTGGGTCTATGTTGCATCAAAATAAATAACATGTTAAAATGTAAATAAGATCATGCCCTTAATAACCATAAGAAAAGTCCATATACTTAACAAAATCTTTATAATCAATGGAGTAAAATGCTCGATAAAATCACGTTACAAAAAAAAATATTTAATAGAAAATTATTAACCAACATACATACAAAACTATACATGTTATCTTGTATATATGATAAAGTACAATAATTATAAAATATATATTATTTACAAACTATGCATGTTAATCTTGTAAATATAATAAAGTACAATAACACAATGTATATAAGGACCCCCAAAGTGTACATGATTAAACTAAAATACTACACGAAACAAACATGAACGTTATAACGATAGCAATATAAATGTTTACTGAAATGAGAGATAGTTACTGTTGCCTCATATTCAAATGCATTGCTCACTGTATGTCATGTTTGCGTGCAACCACCTACACACATCCTGACAATATCCAAAATATATACTCACATTAGTTTGTAATAAACCCATTTATATGTTTAGACAAGAAGCGGAATTTCATAACTCACCAAAAACTTCAAAAATAAAAGGTTTGATTTCTTTAAACCAAACCCACAAAGCTCAAATATTCCAAGT
Source organism: Tanacetum coccineum (assembly GCA_026074375.1). Classification (NCBI taxonomy): domain Eukaryota; kingdom Viridiplantae; phylum Streptophyta; class Magnoliopsida; order Asterales; family Asteraceae; genus Tanacetum; species Tanacetum coccineum. Next base: position 11,985 of record BQNB010112406.1, read on the forward strand.
ATCTCTTCTTTACCATCTTGGAGTTTGACTCCTTCTCTAACAAAAACCACACATAACCGCCTGTCCTCTAACCGATCATACACATACAGAAACCATATAATGTAGTCATTTCGAGAATCAAGACAAGGTAATACAATTTTGGATTAACATGTGAATTTATTTGAGTAATGAGACTAAAATAAGTTGCGTAAGAGCGAATGTACTATATAATCTCTTGTTGGGTAGGAAAATTATCTCTTACAGAACTTGCCCATGGGAAATCAGAAACTTGATACGTAGCTTTGGGTAATTAAAGCCTGGTGGTTTTTATGGTTTTAGCCCAAACTCCACCAATTTCTAATTAAAAATCGAACACAATGGGTTTAAAGATTGCCCGCCAAACCTGCCTGCCAGACCTGCCCGTCATACCTGCCCACCAGACATGCCTATATCGCACATGTAAAATATAACATTTTCTTGTGTCATATGCTTTTTTTTTAACTTAGGTCATATGCTTATTAATATAAAATTTTAACATCTTACCATATTCTGTCCATAGTATTGCATTTTATTTTAAAGATATTTACAATTTATGAGTATTATCAAAATAGATGCTAGATAAAAAGGATGTATGAAATTAATACAATACTGGCATTGTGTTGTGTAAATCAAATTCCACCAAAGGAATGTGGGTAAGATGAATGTTTACTTGTTTCATTTTTTGTACTGAAGCTAACTTCAAATGTAAAATTTAGATCATCATACCTTTCTTAAGGTCATCAAGTTCAAAAAAAATTATGGCTTCATCATCCACGACCTGAGGTACATCTAAAAAGTATTGGTCCATCATTGCCAATGTAGATATCCAACTTGTATATTGAATGCCACACATGAGGACCTAAAACATATTATCATTACAATCTGTAAATTTTGTAATAGGACTTAAATAGACTAAAATCAAACTGAGAAAGATACTTCACAATAAGACTAATATCATATTCAAATAGCAATAAGATAAAAATAAAGTCACCGTGTGTCAAACAATAGATATTAAGAAATAAGTATAATATAGTAATTCACTTACTTCATACCAATCTAACTGACATACTTGTGGAATAAAATTATAGCTTATTTCACTTGCATCTACTCAGCACCTACTGCCACAGAAACACTTTACGTCAGCGTGTAACTCTACTATTTTGATAATTGATGCAATGCAGTTACATACTATTACATGAATGTGTAACTACATTAAATCTAATGGTTCTGTGCACTAAGAAGTCAACCCAATAAGTTTTTCAGTGTGTAGAGCATCAATACAATTTATGTTCTTTTTTTGGGTAAAGAACCGACGTTTCCCCTGATGCATTTGGGAGAGAAGCTAAACATTTTATTGAGATTCGTGTGTTAAACAGAGATGTAAGCAATGTCTTAGTCAGTTGTCTGTTTGATTCATCTTTTGTTGCGAGAATCTAAGTTTTCGTCTAAAGATGCAAAATAAGTAATGTCACATTAATCACTTACATATACACTATTATTTAAAGGGAAAAAATGTAGCAGATCCGAGACTAACCAGAGCCAAGCAAACCTTTGAGCTACTCGTAGATGGTAAACCATTGTTCGTTTTGATTTTGGGAAACCATACCCAATCATCATCACCTTGCATCGTATATTTGAAAGTTAAGTTTAACCCTTTGGTTGTCCTAGAACATTTAGGGACTTTAAAAAACAATTATGAATATTCGGATGTATACTGGTACACAGGAATCCTGTTTGGCTTCTTTATATCTGGTAGGGATTTACTCATTATATTGAATTCGTACAACATATGTGACACACAAGCAAAAGATTTTAGTTGTTGATACATAATTAGTTTGGAGTTAGTAATTTGATATATTAAGGGGTATTTGTGTTCAAGATAGAAAATCAAACCTGGAGACACAAACTTCTGCCTTTGGTAACCTCACCATCTCCAACCAAGAACACCTCACGGTCTTGATATTCTCTTAGCCACTTCATGTTTCCTAAATCAGAATCTTTAAGCTTGGATACTGGCACCAATTTGAAAATATCTTCAACTTCAAACAAGTTAACACAACCTTTATACCGAAACTCTTGCAATGTATATTTATGTGACTCAAAAGTCACTCTCTCTAAGGAGTCACAGTCGAAAATATACAATTCTTCAAGTTGTCTTGGGAGACAAAAAAGCATTTTAAGTTTTTTGCAACCACTTAAGTCAAGGATCATAAGTTTTTCAAGATGAGTGTAATTAGGCAGGATTTCAAACGGATTATTAGCTACATTCAAGTACTCTAAAAGTGACTGATCTCTGAAATGAATAAGAAAATTATCAGTATCATGATTGTAGTCATTGAGGAGTAACCGTTGTACTGGATTTGGCAAAAGAAAATGTTCTGGATTTGGCTGCTCCCTCTTGCACAGCTTGTCTGTGACAACCGTGGCTTGAGCAGGTTGGTCAAACCGTAGTGTTGACCTAAATATCTGTTCTATAAGTATGGTTTATGGGTATGTGTGTTTCTATGTGTTCTATGTGTGTTTTATAAGGATTTGAGAATCAACCTAGTGAGTGTGAGAGTCTCATTGAGGTGTGATTATGATGGAGTTTGCATGAGTGCATTTCATTCACTTTTGAGTGACATGTAAATGACTTGTGAATTTTGAGCGTTTATGTATTTTGTGTGTATGTATTTATGTGTAAGTATTTACGTATTCATATTATTAGGTTTTAGAGTTTTAGAAGATGGAAATATAGTTAGAATTTGAAAGATTATTTAATTTAGTAGTTTTAGGGTTTTGAAATGTTAAGTTGTTTCGAGGTTTAAAAATGAAGGTTTTGCGAAATAGAGATTTGGGAATAGTTAGGGCTTTGTAAAAATTACCAAACATTAAGGTTTTTTATAACAAATAAATGTTTTATAAAAAAAATAAAAATAAATAAGGGGGTGCTATGTTCGGCCGGTTATGGGAAAAGGAAGGGAAGAAAAGCCCAACTTGGACTCAAACTTGTTCCCAAAGTAATCCTAAGTCTATAAATACAAACCTAGGGTGAAACTAAATCAATTTTTCTCCCCTCTCCCTTGTGTGGTCGTCCGAATTTCCCAAGAAGAAGAGAAACCCCAAAAATTTTAGGGTTTAAGGTATTCCAATAATCCCTTGTTCATTCTTTGGTTATTTTATGTAATCTAACGATGATGGATTAAGGTTTAATCATAAAAATAAATTAGGGTTTTGAGTTAGGGTTTTGTTTTTCTATAATATTATGATCTTAGGGTGTTGATTGATCATTGGTTCAAG
>BQNB010112407.1:0-22160 GCA_026074375.1 Tanacetum coccineum
CGTTTTTAGTTTAGCTTGCCTGTTAAGTTTTCCCGTTGCCTTTTAATTGCTATTTCCCGTAGATTTAGAAAACAAATCAAAATCTTTTCCATTCAAACATCAAATATCAAACCGACTCTCGACTTTCCAATTCACTCATCGTTGGGGATAAACGACCCGGGAATCCAATACTTCCCGGTTTACTACAATTGAGATTTTTGATAATTATCCTAGTTATATATTTATAAGTATTGTATATTTATTTCTATATATTTAAAAGGGTTAATTAATCTGAAGTCACTACTGTTTTATTTTAGGATTCATATAAAGATGGAGATGGAGATGCCTCATTCCAGCTGAAGTCGGATTCATTACCACATGCTCATGTTCAAACTACAAAGACATACTATAAGCATCGAGATTCAAGAATCAAGAAAGCTCAAGAATTAAAAGACAAAGACTTCCGCAAACTCGAATATTCAAGATTATCTTTTAAGATATTAAGTCTATCAAGGGAGATTGTTAGCAAGCTTTCAAGATGATGCAAAGTATGAGCATGTTGGTCAAGACTCAAGATCGCAAGGAGGCAAAGACGATCAAGACTGAGGGATAAAGATTTAGAGATCTCGGACGTAAAGACGAAGCCGAAAGACAATGAAAAAGGCTCAAGATCAAAGATAGCAAAGCCTGAAGGAACAAGCCTACAACGTAGACAGAGACAAAGATCACAAGACCTTAACGACATACGCAATCTCATTGGACTCATAAAGAAGTGTCACAATGAACACACTTCGGGGGAGATTGTTAGCCTCAAAATATTAAGTCGAACAAGGAAGTTCATTCATTAAGAATATTAGGTCTTAGTCATTTAATTAACTAACATTGTAACAGACTAGACCGAGTAAACGGGCTCGCTTATGTAAGCTAATCGGTCACGTATATCGGGCGAAAGCCCAAGTATTCCCGAGACCGGCCCATAGAAATACTAAAGGCATACAAGCCTTTTATTCTAAGTATAAATACACCTCTCCAAGGAAGGAGAGGTGGTTGGTTCATTTGTAAACTTTTGTCTTGCAAGTAAACTTCCTATTTTTCTTTGTTTCTGTCTCTACTTTCTCTTACTAAACTCTCTTTAAACACCTTCCTAGTTTCCATCTATTTTCTTGATCAATCCATGGTTTAAGTAATGAAGTGAAGTGATTTCTTGGTTCCGACATAAAGATCTTTGTAAGTCTGTTTCAAATGCTATTTTTCCTTATTTAAATGCTCATTTTCTGCAAGTAATTTAGTCACACTATGTTCCAATTCGATGTTTATTGTTTCAATTGCATCTATGTCATGTTTAATCTTGGCTTCATTACTTGTTTCATTTAAAATTTGACCATGTTGCCCTGATTTTAAAGCTTGATTTTGATATTTAAGTTCAAGAGCAATACAATGCGCTTCCATTCTTGAAAAATCTTTTTGAAATTGGGCAACGTTATTTTTGAGTAAAATATTTTTAGACTCCAGTGATTGTTTTGAGTAGTCAGTTGTCTGGTTATCAGGTGATGAATCAAGCATAGAACTTTTAACTTGACATTGTTTAGGATACTGGTCAACCCTACCTTCACTAATGATTTTAGGTTGCTCAGTATGTTGTTGTCTGATCACAACGATATTACATTCTGCAGTCAATTGTACCTCAGCCATTGGCTCTTCGTCATATATGGGTCTGATATCTGCATCATCAGCATCTACATCATTCCCTGACCTGCTTCTTGTATCATGCTTTCCAGATTCTGTCCAATTGCTTTCCATGACAACCAAACCATCATCCAATTCATTTCCCGTATCAACCTTACTCTCTTGCGTCTGAAACTGTCTTTTTTCACCCTTCTCTCATACTGTCTTTGATGGCGTGTTCTTTCAGCAATAGACTTCTTAACATTACCCAGGTGTTCGAGTAGTGTTTCTCTGAACTGTTTGACTTCGATTCTAGTGTATTCAGCAAAATACTTATCTGCCATTTGACTGTCATAATCCAAAGTAAAGTGCGAATCGATGAACTTCTGAAACTTTCTGTTGATCACCCAAAAGTCTGCCATGTATCCATCTTCTTGAAATTCATCTTTGTCAAGTTGATGTTGTAGTTGTTCTACGTTGAGAAGGACCGTACTTGTAAAAGTCTTATTATCTTGACCAAAGAGTGACATGAATGCCCGCTTGAATCCAAGTTCGATACGAGTGCCTTTTAAGTCTTCTTTTGAAAGAACTTGAAGGTGTGAATGAAGAATTCGAAAATATGCCATACATCTCTCTTTTGCTTTTGACATTTTATATTTAATTGCATGCACATTTTTTTTGAACACGTAGAAATCGTATCTTTCGTTTCCATTTTATCTGATTTGTTGTGAAATGAATTACAGATCTTAAGTAGATAAACTGATTTTATTTGTGGTTTGTTAAAAGGAAAAAAAATCGTTGTTATAATCGAAGAACTTGAACTTTTGTTAAGCTAAAACGACGAACGGTGAGAACAATTAAAACTAAAGGGCTAAATAAAGTAAAAAAAGAAATTAAAAATTTAAAAATAATAAAAAATTTAAAAGCAAATAGCCAAAAATGAAAATATTTGAAAGGTAGAGGTTAAAATTGAAAAATATTGTAAAACTTATGAATAAAGATGAAACTTTTGAAAAACCTAAAGGTTAAGAGTGAAAAGTTATGAAAAACAAAAGGTTAAAAATAATATTTTTAAAATTTAAACAATTATTAAAAATTCAAAACGCATGCACTTTTACTAGTTCTTCTTCTTCGTTTGAATATATGAAAATGCAACGTTTATGAATGTTGTCTCACGGAATGCTACGGTTGTCGACGATGGAAAATAAATATACCACAATGATCAAAACGAGTTCACGATCGTAATGGTATAGATTATAAGTCCCGTAGTGAACCGTCACTCAAAACCGAAAACTCGAAAATTACTTAAAACAAGTAGACCGGTTCCTATTGTTTGTAAGTAGTTCGGTTCCTATTATATGTGAGTAGTTAGGTTCCTATTATTTGTGAGTAGTTCGGTTGACATTGTTTGTGAGTAGTTCGGTTAACAAAGGAGAGTGAGTAGATCGGTTAACAAAGGAGAGTGAGTAGATCGGTTTGCACTAGCAGATTGAGTAGATCGGTTCGACAGAATATCAAACACCTGGAACGCGTCTTTCTTTGATAGCAGAAAACATCAAACCTTCCTTACGTGTTTTTACTTACTTAAACCGTGATAAGCTAATCTCCAAAAAGCTCTAATAAGCCGACCAAAAAACATAATAAGCTCGAATATAAACTGCTTATGTGTGACAATAAAAGTTTGAAGCTTTTTGAGTGAAAATAAGCAAAAACCTAAAAAATGAAGAAAAATAGGCCACGAATAAGAAGCTTATACGGAAGCACTTATAAGCTGATTTCTCGTAAATAAGCTACTAAAAAGTATCACCAAGAAGGTAGGTAACGTTTTTGAAAAGAAAGGTGGAAACTTTATGGTGAAATAAGCACTCTTTTTTTTATTAAATGAGCCGACACCAAAATAGGCAAAAGAAAAAAAAACCAATTCTATAATAAGCTTTTAAACTAGAATATCGTATCAGTTTAGGATAAAATAGGCTGCATTACATTTTGGGATAAATTGTATCAAATACTTTGCTAAATCCAATGTATCAGTTTTAAACGACTTTTTGGTCGTTCTTATATTATCTTGTGTTATTGATCTATGAAGTATCACCCTCAGACCCATATTCCGCTGCGATCCATTTTGGGGGTGTTACACATCAAGGAGAGTCTATTTCTGAAGCATGGACTCGTTTTAAGGACTTACTCTAAATGTCACTCATTATGGCATCGATCGTTAGCTTCAAATTCAATTTTTTTATGATCATGTCTCGTTTCATCTTAAGTGCGAAATTGACCGCGCCGACAGTGGTTAACTCTACGATAAGAATGCCGACGAATCTTGGGAAATCATTGAGAACCTTGCACTCTACGACAATGAGGGCTGGAATGACTCAAAAGAATTCATCAAACCGGTCAAGGTTATTTCCACATCTCAAAGCACTTGTAAAATGCCTGCCGAAGACTTCTTAAGCTTGAAGATCAGATTAATTTCTTGCTCAAAGGATCACAACACGCATACATTGAAGCAGTTTCCTCAAACCCCCATCTGCGAAACCAAAGTGAGCCACCAAAGCAGAACCCTTTCACTTTTCATGGACGTACCAGTCCATACCCTTAGGTTGAGGCATTAGAAACCACTTTCGAGGCTCGAGTACGAGATTACATGGCAGCACACACCGAAAGAATGGAGTGGTTCGAAAATGCATCTTCAAACAGCGTGAAGAGATCAACGACAGAATGACAGAAATGTTCGGACTTCTTAAGGAACTCACAGCCAACCGAAATCCGGAAAAAGTATTAGTTAGAGAAGATGCTAGGCATCCCATTACTAAGAACGTAAATTCCATCTCCGTCATTCAAGTAGAGGAAGAAAAAACATAGTAAACAACGGGGCGGTTAGTGAAAGCATAGTGGAACCTAGAAAATCTAAGAAAAACCTCTTAAGGAAGTTGACGAGACGAATGAAGTTGATGAAAAGATAGCCTAAAGCGTAAGGGAGAACATCACAAATAATGAAAAGGAAGAGCCGACAAGAGTTTCCAATTCCCATGCCGTAGGGTATTACCTAAAGCATAAAATCAACAAAAAAACTAATCGAGGGACTTGTAGAAAATCATAGGTTCAATGACTTCATGTTGGCAAGCCAATTAGGAAAAATGAAATAGAAGACCTATAATTTGTTACCTAGTGGCCTGTTTATGAAGCAATCCTTAAGAAAAAGATAACAAGGAAGGAGGACATTAGAGGTAATTTTGAAATACCCTATAACATAGGAGGTTTGAAACACATGAACGCCCTAATAGACCAAGGATTCAACGTTAACGTCATGCATCTCTTCACCTACAAGAAACTAACCAACAAAAGGCATGCGAGAAGGACATTATACTTTCCCTAGCTAGCCATTCGTATATCTACCCTTTAGAAATAGCAGAGGACGCATTAGTTGATGTTGCTGGATTTGTGTACCCCGTCTACTTCATAATCCTAGATATAAAAGAGGATGAAAAGAGACCCTTCATCTTAGGAACACCATTATTGACTACTGCTAAAGACGTGATTAAGTTTGATAAAGGAACCACAACTTTGAGATTTGTAAAGAGTAAGACGAGTTGCCATAAGATACCTGAATCCCTTTGTAAGATTGAGAGAGGAATTAAGAATGATATAGAGCCTATAGCCCCTACTATGACCGTGAATAAGCTAGTCTTAAAATGGGAGGAAAGGAGAAAACTTCACCAGGAAAAGGAGATGGAGTTTGACCAATGGAGGAGCAAAACCTTCAAAAATAAGCATCCCGCTCTTGTCAAAGTAGAAAATGAAGTGAATGATAAAGGAGAAGTCACGTAAGGACGTGTAGCTTCGAGTCTAGCTACAAGACTCGTAAATAAAGAAAAGCGCTTTTTGGGAGGCAACCCAATATTTATTTTCCCGCATTTAGGAGTGTCTTGTGTTTTAATTCTTTATCGTTTATTCTGTTATGTTTGAATTATTTTGTAAGCATGCTTTGTTTTTTTTTGTAACTTCGTCTTATTTACAATCAAAGCTATTTTGCATAAAATAAGTTTAGGGGTATATATCCGGTTTATAAGAACCAATTCAAACATTTATAATAAATTGTTTAAATTAATTCACGTCAGTTTCGAGTCATATGATTGTAATTATTAATCTCATGTTTTATTCAGTGTTTTACATAGGATTTAACTAATAAAATTGCGTGTAGGAAATTTTTCAAGAAAAACGAAGAATAAATCTTCATAGTGGGTGGAGACAGCGTCATGATTTATCCTAATGGCGTCACTCCACCAGACATGTGAAGATTCAACAAATTTTTAATTATTTTTGAAAAATAAATTGTGCAATATCTAAAATTTGTAATTTTCTTGTAAAACTGCAGAAACCTATGATTACATCATCACTCTCATCCTATCTTTACTGCTTTCATAGACTCAACCTTAATGTTTCGTTGTATATATCATATCCCACTAATTTTACGGCAGGTGTAGTTGTCTTTATCTTTGATTTACATGTTATATTTGATGAGACGAATCCTGGAAGTTCTTAGGATGTTTCATTGGACGATTATTGGATGATGATTTAACCAGTTATCGCATGTTTATGATGAGGTGTCATTTTATACACAATTTCAGGGTAATTTAACCCCCTTAAATCATGCAAATATGCCCAGATTACGTGCATAATCATTTGTTTTCAGGTTTTTAGCACTTGATGGCTTCTGGAGGAAATACACGTGACTTGGGCTCAATTGGAGAAGAAATGGATAAGATTACGGACCTACACCAAATCTCTTGAAGATCTTTGCAAACAGTAGCTGGAGACGGTGTCGCAAGCAAAAAGCGACGCCGTCGTGCTCTATCTAGTGACGGCGTCAGGATTTTGGCGATGGCATCAGGACGTGGCCGACTTAAAGAGGATCTAGAATCGTCTACGTGGCAACGACGTTAGGATTGCAAAGCGACGCCGTCGGGTCGACATCTCTATAAATATAAATCCATTTTTAGGGTTTTAGTGTGTAACTTTAGGATAACTTTGTATAACCCTAGGGGGACGAATCCTAGTCGTTTTAGAAGCTTTATAGATCGTTTTTAGGGCCTCAAAACCCTATTGTACTACCTTGAATCCTTCTTTTAATCAAGTAAGGTTATTTATCATTAATCATTCAATATGTCTATGTGTTGTTTGATTAATTTATCTTCTTGCTTTATTTATAACATGTGAGGCTAAACCTTCCTTTGTATTTATCTATGATTACATGAAACTTAGGTTGTAGATCCTTTTGATGTTGCTTCTTGTTGATGAATGTGCGTGTTAGGCTTTATAAAACCAGCTTTTGTTTGTATCGTTGTTGATATGTCTAGGGAAACGCGAGTAGTGTAGAAAGGATACCATCGATAACAGTCTTCATACTACCTTACCCACTATATGGTTGATCCCTCTTAAGTTATTTCAGATGCATTTAATATACTCTTAGGGGCCTTGTAATAGTCTTCATACTACCTTACTCGTGTGTTGCCTTAACGGAATATTAAATAGACGGCGGGTTCGTGTAATCCGTTCATGACTTAGGAAATACTTACATAGATCATCACAAGCGTAACAAAGTAACGAATCTAGGAGAAGCAATCTGAGGAGTAGTGCATGATTAGGTAAATACATTTGCTTATCATAAAGTTATCACCAATAGCATAGATTATAATTAGTTTAGTTATTAGTTAAACAAACTAACCTCTCAAACCATAGATTTACTTGCTTTCTTAAAATATAAAAACACAAAAATAACCTTCTCTCAACCTCTAGAATTCTGTTAGACCGTGATCAAGCCTTCCTAACCTATTCCCCTAGAGAATGATAAGAACCCCCAAGTCTTTCCTATACTACTCTACAATGATTAGGTACACTGCCTAGGGGATTGTAAAACTTCCTGTGAAGTCTTCGCAACCCTCACATCAAGTTTTTGGCGTCGCTGTCGGGGAATAGTTAGGTTTCGATCATAGTTTAACTTATTTCTACTCGCATGAATCCTTTCAAGTGAGAATATAATTATGTATATTAGCTTTCTTGTAGTCTATCTTTTCTTTGTGTTGATTGTTTTTTAATCCATTCTCGTCAACCACCATGGGAGACGCGAATCCTATTTGTACCCTTAGAGATTACTCCAAACCTAGCCACGAAGGCTACATGAATACCATTGAGCTCCCCGTAGGGAACAACGTGGTGCCTCTTCGATCCGACACCATCCGGTTGGTGCAAAACGAATGCTTATTCCATGGACTTCGGTCCGAGGATCCAAACCAACACCTCAAGGATTTCTTAAAACTTATGGGCTCACTTGATCTTGACAGTAAAAATAAGGAAAGAACGCACCTGCGTTTATTTCAATTTTCCCTTCGTGATCAAGCTAGCAACTGGCTTGAACGTCTTCCAGCAGGATCCATCACCACATGGGAGGATCTTACTACTCGTTTCCTTGCTCAATTCTTTCCACCGGGAAGGACTGTAAAACTTCGCAACGATATCCTGATGTTCCAACAACATCAAAAAGAATCTCTATCAAAAGCATGGACTCGTTTAAAGGACTTACTCCAAAACGTCCCTCATCATGGCATCGACCTTTGGCTCCAAGTCTAAATCTTATTTGACCATGTCAATCCCATCACAAACGAACCATTGACCAATCAGCCGATGAAAATCTTCGTGATAGAAATGCCAAAGAATGCTGGGCTTTATTAGAGGACCTCGCCCTCTATGACAACAAAAGTTGGAAAGACCCAAGGGATTTCGCTAAACCGGTTAAGGCAATCTCTTTGCCTCAAGATGTCCCGAGTACATACGACCACCGCCTCATCGAGCTCGAGAATCAAGTCCAACGCTTGATGGAAGCTCATCCTGCTCCAACGCTACCTACTCAAGTGAACAAAATCACTACCTCATGTGAGATCTGTAGTGGTCCCCACGACACTCAATATTGCATGAAAGATCTTGAACAAGCCTTTGTTGAATATGCATCCTCGCGTACCGACAAAGCGAGAGGTAAGTGGTACACTTTTAAGCCTGAGCAAAACAATCTTGGTGACATCTACAATCTATTATGGAAAAGTCACCCAAACCTTAGGTGGAGACAACCCTAATATTCCCAAAGTAATTTTTCAAACCTACCTAACTGGTTCCAACCTAACGGTTTAATCCCGAACCGTCCCTTCAACAACAATCCTCAAAGTTTTAACAATCAATCAAATCTATAAGTATTGGTGTCTAACTTCATGGCATCTCAAGTCGCTAGATTGTCCAAGTTTGAAGCCGATTTTAAACAACAACAAAGCGAGATGACCAACAAGATCGACACAGTATTGAAGGCCATCACTGATCGATTAGCAGGATCACTACCTAGAGACATAGTTAAGAACCCAAAACTGAGTACTTCTTTAGTTTTGTCTGCTCGTTCTTACCCAACTGAAGAACCACAATGCTTAACCCATATCCATGGTTCGATCAACGCCATCACAATCCATCCCAAGCAACAAAGCGACTTCCATTATGACGAGCCAACAGAGAGTGAGGAAGAAGAGAATGATAGCCCAGAAAATACCAATACCAACCCTTCTGCATCACCTGATCCATCCGTTTCGTTCATCACTGTGAAAGTCCGCAAACTCAATTCATTTTTCGAATCGCTCAGCTAGGCACCCCAATTATCCGGCACAAAATTTGTTTGCACCAAAGGGGATGAAGGTGATATGATGTTTATTGAGATAGTTAAGAAGAATGACAATTCCCGCAAGGAGGAACCCGAAGCAGGAGGATTAGAGGTGGAATATTTTGATACATTCCCAACTTAGAGCGAGCTTGCATATCACAAATATCTCATGTGTGGCTCCATCCCCTCAATATTTCTAAGAAACCTCCTCATTACGGAAGGATGTCCATCAAACCTTAAAATACCATGCAACATTAGACATGTGCATCTGGAGAAAGCCTACATCGATCTTAACTCCTCTCTAAACGTCATGACCCGAATGATGTATAATTGGATCATGAGAAGAAAACTCGACCCTAGGGAAAATTCAGATAGAGGAGCTAGCAATTTTATGGGAAGGATTAAGGGAATGCATGCTTTTGTAGGGAATTTCACTTATGTCACGGACTTCATGATCATTGAGGATATTAGGTCAATCATAGACCCTAGGCTTTCGCAAGTATTATTAGGAAAACCCTTTGTTGATATATCCAACATGACTCATGACCCACCCAAAGGAGTAGTGAGGTTAAAAAACTAGACCGATGAAATTTCCTATAAAATGCCCTATAAGATAGAATAGTACAACTCATTATCAGACTTAGAAAAAGAGCACACAAAATCGGTCTACCTTAGGAACAAGGAGGACAAGAGAAGAGGAGTGGAGTACGTGATGAACAAAATATTAGGGTTTTACAAGGAATGTCTAGAGCTTGGACCCGAATATGTAACTGGAATGGATGATGAAGGATAAGTCACGTAAGGACGTGTGACTTCGAGTCTAGATACAAGGCTCATAAATAAAGAAAAGCGCGTATTGGGAGGCAACCCAATGTTTATTTTTCCCGTACTTAGGAGTATCGTGTGATTTAGTTCTTTATTGTTTGTTTTATTATGTTAGAATGAACTTTGTAATCATGCTTTTTTTTATTTATAACTTCGTCTTATTTGCAATCAAAGGTATTTTGCAGCAAAATAAGTGTAGGGTAATATATCTGGTTTTTAAGAACCAAATTCAAACATTTAAAATAAATTGTTTAGATTAATTCGCGTCAGTTTTGTGTCATATGATTGTAACGATTAATTCTAGGTTTTTATGCAGTGCTTTCTTCATATTTAACTAATAAAATTGCGTGTAGGAAATTTATCATTAAAAACGAAGATGAATTTTTCACAGACGCTGGAGACGGAACACTCGACGGCGTCACGTCTCCAGGAATGTAAAAATTTAAATTTTTTTAGTATTTCTAAAAAATAAAATGTGCAATAATTAAAATTTGTAATTCTTTTGTAAACCCACATAAACCTATAATTACATCATTACTCTCATCCTATCTTTACTGCTTTCATATAGTCAAAACCCTAAACTCTCATTGTATTTATATATATCCTGCCGATTTTAGGCTTGGTGTAGTTGTCTTTGTCTTTGATTACAGGTTATATTTGACGAGAAGAAACTTGGAAGTTCTTAGGAAGTTTCATTAGACAATTATTGGAGGACGATTTAACCAGTTCTCGCATGTTTATTTTCCATTATTGATCAAACAAGAGGAGTACTAGTTTCTTTTACTTGTTTTCGTTTCCCTTTATTTGTTTTTACGGGTACTTCTATAGAACATTGGGGATAACGTTCAACTTAAGTGTAGAGGGGAAAATAAGCCTTAGAAACTATCCTTCATTTTCCATTTGCTTTATCCTTAAAATGATGGGTAATATATCCAAACATAGCATAAAAAGGCAATTTTGACCAAAATTTAATTTTTTTATGACACATACCAACGAAAACCAAGTATTAATAGCGTCTCATGGATAAGAATTTGTATGACTAGCACAAAAACCCTCAAAATTCCACACCAAAAATATAAGGTTCGCCTTTAGATCTTTAGGAATTCGGGTATCCGATATTGATACCCAAGATAATTTATACCTTTAGCTTTCTCGAGTTAAGGTTCGAATGCATTCATATGTGTCTATTCCGTCGTTACGGATGTGTACGGGGGTCTTTGTCGCCTTTTTTGGAGCATTGGTATCGGTATTAAATTATATGAGTGTACCGGTAGTATATTAAATTCTAGAACTTGTTTTTGTGATGCATCCCGAGACCGCATAGTAAGTATTAGGATTTGCTAGAAAAGAGGCACTAGGATTAACCCATGTTTTAAACCTGTAACTATTATGATGGTCACATCTACTATATAACTATCCCACACCCTTGCCATGCACTCATTTTTAGTGCATGATACCCCTAGTACAACCCTCTGAGCCTATCTTTTTTCACAGTTCTTGTAATTTTCTGGTTAAGCCAGACTATTAATGAAGAGCATTTTCACTCTTGAACCAATTGTTACACCCAAATCGCCTTATCCTACCTTGTATGTACTCACCTTTAGTACATTATAGTTTTAACCCAAGTTAATTATTTGAGTACACAGTTTCTAAGTCCTTATCCTTGTAAATATTGTTTTGGGACGATTGGGATTCATGGTAGTATTCATCTTATGAAGAAATTAGAAAGAAGTAATTTATTACCCTAATAGAGCTCAATAAGCTCCATGTTATTTTGATCCACCTCAAATCTGGTCATTGTTAGATTGTTTTGTGTATAAGTGACTAGGATAAGCCAAGATAAGACCAATAAGTTCACAAATATCTCCATACATGCATCTTGCATCCACTTGAACTCATGACTAGCCAAACTTATCTAAGATAAGCTTCAACTTTCTTGGTAAATAATCGAGTATGTAAAAGTTCAAGTGTATGGGTATATCTATAATCCCCCATGATGTATTATATGTTTAAGCAATGGCAGAGCAAAAGTGTACGAAAAAAATTATATATGAAAAGAATGTATAAAAAAAAGAGTGAAAAAAATGTACGGGTTGCCATTTGCTTATGTTTATGTTTATATTAGAGTCAAGAAAAGAAAAAGAAAGAGATTGATGTAGAGTTGTGTAGAGTTTGTATATTTTGTCCGAGTCTTTGGCTTAGCAACCAAACCAACGTATATTCTTATAAATAATTAGCTAACCCTTCCACTTCAAATTCACCCAAAGTCACTCCCCAAATATATCCCATCCGTTTCCGTTTCTATTAATGTTATCTTACACCCACACCCCACAACCCTTTAAAAGACCTTTTTGACAGTAATGAATAATGGTTGCGCCTAGCGGTAGAGGTTTGATCCTTTACCAAGCCTATGGTAATTTATATGCTATGACAGGTAATGAGTGTTGATTTTCCATTGCCCCATTATGTTATAATTTATTATCGCTACTACAAAAAAGGCTAAAAACACCCCCCCCAAAAGATTGGTTATGTAAAACCCTATCTCTATGACAAAAAATAGTGGGAAGGGAATAAATGGAATTAGGTTTTCTTGATAAAACTAGTTTTCATAATAGAAATTGTATAAAAATTGGTTTTTGGGGTGCAAACAACTCTTTTTACACAATTAAAGACACTGGTGTGTATGTAACAACATGTGGGTGTTTATGTTATGGACACCATTTTTTATAAAAACAACTAGTTTGTTTACACAATTAAAGACACTGGTGTGTAGGTAACAACATGTCTCTATTTGTTTATGTTACAGACATCACTTTATATTAAACAACCGGTCTTGTTTTATGTTAATAATTTGGTGTGCTAAAATATTTTTAACTTAAAAAAAACAATTAAAAGCAAACTTGACATATGATTAAAATCATAAGGACTAAACACTATATACTAAGTCAGAATTAGTAGAGTGTTGGATTCTTATACTTATACATTTGATAGAATAACTGCTAATACATATATAGAGATAGTCTACGTACGAGTCTCTTCGAGCTATGGATTATAAGTCCGAGGAAGGCGCTTCATGTCTTGGCATTGAAAACAAGTAAAAGCTAAAACATATCATAAATGCTAATAGAATATTTAATTTTAAACCACGATAATTGCTCAAGAATTTGGACTTTAAATATGATTACTTTTTGTGTAATACCCGTAGTTTTGATACTTCGTATGTTTTAACTTTTTTTTATAACCTGTTAAGTTTTTATACTTTAAATATGATTAAAGTATAAGGACCACAAATGTATAATTAATTTAGAATGAGTAGAGAGATGTTGGGCTTTTTAGACTTTAGATATACATGCCCAAGAGTTTGTTATATATACGTTATCATCAATACAAGAAAACAAATTAGCCGAGACAGAAAAAGGTTCAGATACGGCGAAGGCAGCATGAAAATAACATAAGGTTAAAAAGATTGTCGATCATTATATACAGTAAGTGTTTCCTTTGTTCTACACTGAAATTCGTTTAGATTGTTAACCACTTAGTTTGCTATACACATTATTGTTAGTTGGAATATCAACAAGAAAACAACAAAATAATAGATGCCTGCACATGCCATTATTCACAACAAAAGAGTAGTATTGAATTTTAAATCCAAATTGAACCCTTCAAAACATTCAAGATAATATTCACTAAACAAAACCTATTAATCACCTTAATCAAACTTGGTATTGTTTTACGTGACGATTGAAGCGCCATCATGTAGTGCCTGAACCAAATCATTACGAGCTGTAAACTCTTCTGGAGCAAGTCCTTTACCTGTATCAAATAGGGCATAAAATAGATCATAACACTTTATGCAACCAAAAATAAATTTATCAGTTTTCATGAAATAGGGCATAATATAGATAATAACACTTTATCAAATATGGCATAAAATAGATCGGTACGAGCTGAAAACTCTTCTGGAGCAAGTCCTTTTAGCTGCAAACTCTTCTAAACCGTTTCTACATTAGGCCCTTAGCTAAACATTTACCAGTTTTCTTGAAATATATCCCGAGTTGACCAGGTTTTACATAAATGGAATATATAGGCTAACCGGTTTTATACTGTCAGTTAGACATAACGCCGTCATACTCTATTTGTGCCTAAATTCTTAAAAGGGTTATTTAAAAAATTAGAGGACTTAAAATAATTGGTCGATCATTATGAGGTTTATACTATTATCAAGTAAGTTTCCCTAGGCCTTCATCTTGCTCTGCAACTCATAGTCATTGAATTACTAATATCAAAAAACAACAAACATAAAATGCTAACTAGGCCTCAAAAAGGACAAAGTCTCATCAAAAAGTGAAGGTATGGGCAGCTATAAACCTGTCTGTGTAAAAAAAGGTGACTTGATATCTATATACATGCTAACAAATCCATTAGGTAGAATTTAAAGTTTGCTAAAAGAGAAACGGGTCAAACAGGTGGAGTGTGTTAAAGCTGACACAATCAAACAGGCATACATTAAGTCGTATTTTTTATGTGCTGAGAGCATCCACAATGGTTATTGCGACCAGTGCCCATAGTTAGATCCTATCATACCTCCTAAGTCCTAACACCTTTTAATAGAACTAAAGTGTCTATTTAGCAAGGACTGCTCTGCATCAGATCCATTGAAAGAAAAAAAACTAAAGTGTCTATTTAGCAAGGACTGCTCTGCATCAACAACATTTTTTTAGAAGATTTGGTTTTTATCTCTTTCTCTTGTCTCTACATATCTGTCCTAATACGGGGAATGCGGAATTGCTTAATAAGAAAACCAAAATTGATCTACTTGTACATAGCGTTAATCTTATAATCTAAAAGACAACACGGTTATTATCATCTTGACCTGTCTAAATAAATATAGTTCCATCTTGTAGCCTAATATTCAAACTTAATGTTCATCACAAGAAGCAACTTTAGACATAGAAAATAAACAAACTATTATACTGACCTTGGACGATAGCTCCTTAGTTCGGGTATTCATACCCCTCCCCTTCTTTCAAGATCTACTTGAAAACTCTCTTGTCATCTGTGACATTTAAGACGACCTTCCACGAAAGAAGTTCAAAATTAGCTGGGACTGTGGCCTGATCACCAGATGCGACATTCCCCTTGTCCTCATTTTACTGTTTTAGGTAATTTTGATTAAGCAGTTTATATAACATAAACTAATAAAAATACAACTAAAGAGATAAAGCATAACAAAAAACAAAGTAATTAAAGGCTAAGCTTATAATTTTTACCAGTTAACATTCTATTTTTTTACATTACATACACTTTCAAAATTGAATATGTTGTACCAACATATTCATACATAATACGATAACATTAAATGTCTAAACCCTTTTTAAAGGGTGATAAAAGATAATAGCTTGCAACTACATATGTTGCAACTACCTTCACCTAATTAAGATATACAGTTATAGTTTAGCAAAAGATTAGTCTATAAAACATAACCATCACCAACAGTTTATTAAGACACCAACATAATGCTTAGTCACCCATCTTTCTTTTACCTTTGTTCACCTGCTCCTTACTCTCATTGACCTTCTTCTTCACCTCCTCCTTCCTGACTCCAAATTCTTTTTTAACAATCATATCCCGGGTTATAGGATTTGCTAACCCAATGATGCAATGCCTTACTGGTTTACCTCTGTTGACAAGTTTTTTCTTTGTTGATGGACTGGAACTACTAGTTGCTCCCTTCTTATTTGGACTGATGATATTCTTACTAGTTGTTCCAATGGTTTTAGGACTCCATGTCTCTTCATCTGTGTCATCCTTTGTGTCATCCTCTACTTCTTCATCTGTGTCATCCTCTGCTTCTTCCTCTGTATCATCCTCAGATGAGCTTGAAAACTCTTCATCATCTGAATCATCTTTTGTGCTTGAAGATTCAAGTTCAGATGTGCTTGAAGATTCAAGTTCTTCTGTGCTTGTACACTCAAGTTCTTCTGTGCCTGAACTAATTTCAATCACTTCTGCATACATTATATATAAACAATGTTAACTCATTAGATTTGGAATTCCAAGGTAACAATGTAAATTCATGATGTAAGATAGGGTTTGGGTCAAATTGAAACTAACAAATAAGATAAAATGGGTTAAGTTTAAGTAACCTGTTTGTGGGTCAACTATATTTGTTGCTGCAATATGGCTTGCTACATCCTTTGTTGCCTTTTTGGTTGAACACTCGGGGACATTGGCTTCTATCATTGAACACTCGGGGACAGTCGCTTCTTTAGTTGAACACTTGGAGACAGTCGCTGCTTTGGTTGAACACTCTGGGACATCTAATAATATAGTTAATTGGGTCAGCATCTGAATGGTACAAACCAAATTCAATTGAAACTCAAAGTGAATTAGACATTACATACCTTGTTCAGAGTCTGATCTATTATAAAATGTTTTGAAAACATCATCAGCTACTAATTTAAACTGATCATCATTCCAAGTTTCATTCAGTGACCCATACTTAGCCGTAATCTAATTATAAATGTCATCAGTGATTCTTTGCTTTTTGGGAACAGTGTCTTTGTTTTCTTTATTGGCAGTTTCTAAAAAACCAAATACATGTTATTAGCTTAACTTTGACAATACAGTTTCCTAACAGCACTATGTTTCTATTAATGTAACCTACTTCAGTTTATAATTGTAATCCACTAAATTTTTGTATAATCTACAACAGTTCATTAAGATAAGGCTATCAAAATGTAAATATATTTGCATATTAGTTTATAACTTACCTATATAACTATATAAGAACATGCAAAATAACTATATAATAATGCTTTACTTTTTTAGAATACCATTAGCTCTTAATGAAGTGATCAACTATGATAGTAGTACCATTTCACATAGATTCTTTTAGCAACTTAAATCGAGAACTTAATTCATTATTCTAAATACATATCATGGGCACTTTGTTTCAATCAACATGCAATTCATAGATGATAAATGACATATAACTCATCACTAACAGCCAACTCTAGTCTCTAGAGCAAATAAGCTTTAAGTACTTGAAATAGACCTCAAAACTGAAACCTTGATTCTCCATTAGTTAAGAATCGAGAAGATGGGAAATTATTATATTGATTGATTTTCTAATTAAGGTTTAATGATCATGCAATTACTGGGTATTATAGTGAGGGTTTGTGTGTATGTAAAATGGGATGCACAAATGGTAAATTAGGTATGATTGGTGTGTTTGTAAATTGGGTATTATTAACTCTATGTATTATTTGTATACATTTGTGTATTATTTGTTTTAATAGTGTAAATTGGGTATTATTTGTGTGTGTTTCAATTTGTAAATTGGCTAAAAAAATACACTTTTTGCTTGAAGATACAAAAATTAATTAAAGTTCGGATTTAGCAAAAGATATTGTGACAAGTACGATGTTTTCCCTTGATTTGCCCTTTTATTTAATTAAGAATTTAAATGTATGATATGGTATTATTTTTTCAGATGGATCGTAATACATGGATGTACATGGTAGAGCGTTTTACCGCAGACTATATGAAAGGGTTGTCTGAATTTATGAAATGTGCTGAGGATCATCAAGAAAGGATGAGAGAAACAAAAATTTCATGTCCTTGTAAAGAGTGTAGAAATAGTGTGTCCCTTGATGATCCTAACATGATTAAACGCCATCTTATAGAACACGGCTTTGACAAAAATTATACTTGTTGGGATCTTCATGGTGAGACACGAGAGCCGCAAGTTGATAGTCAGACATTTGTTTCAGACACTAATCACGAGGAGAATGATAGTAATGACGATAATCATCGCAATAATCTAGATGAGATACTACGACGTGGAAAGTAATGTTGAGGAAAAGAATGTTAAAAAATTACAGCAACTGTTTGTCGATGCAGAAAAACCATTGTACAACGGATGTAAGAAGTTCACCAAACTTTCTTTAGTGGTAAAGTTGTTGGACTTAAAAGCAAAAAATAATTGGAGCGATAAAAGCTTTACTACCCTATTAGAGTTGTTACATGAAGCATTCCCCAAAGATAATGAGTTGCCCGTTTTGACGTATCAAGCGAAAAAACTAACATGTCTGATGAGATTAGAGGTACAAAGAATACATGCATGTCCAAACGATTGTATATTGTACAGAAAAGAATATAAAGACCTACATGAAGGTCCTGTATGTATGGAATCAAGGTACCAGCATAAGAATCTTACGGAACTTGATAGTGATGTGACAAAGAATGGTCCTCCTGCTAAATTGTTGTAGTATCTTCCCATTATACCTAGATTGAAAAAGTTATACGCAAACCCAAAGGATGCCAAATTGTTGCGTTGGCAAGCTGAAGAATGTAAAAACAATGGGAAAATGAGACATGTTGCTGACTCTCCTCAATGGAAAAATATCAATCGTTATTTTAAAAAATTCGGATCTGAGATCAGAAACATACGGTTTAGACTTTGTTCGGATGGAATTAATCCATTTAAAAGCTTAAGTAGTCGTCATAGCACTTGGCCTATTCTTCTATGCATATACAATCTTCCACCTTGGTTGTGCATGAAACAAAAATACATCATGATGTCATTATTGATTCAAGGTCCAAAACAACCAGGGAAAGATATTGATGTGTATTTGCGCCCGCTAATTGATGACATGATAGATTTATAGGAAACGGGCGTTGACATCTATGATGCATACAAAAAAGAGAGGTTCCAGTTGTTTTCCATGATTTATTGTACCATAAATGATTTTCCAGCGTACGGGAACTTGTCTGGGTATGGTACGAAAGGGGAGAAGGCATGTCCTATTTGTGAAAAGAACACCCACTCCCAATGGTTGACTAACTGTAGGAAAACAATATATATGGGGGCATCGGAGGTCGCTTGACAGATATCACCCGTACCGTAAAAAGAAAAAATTGTTCGATGGTACAATAGAGGATAGATCCATGGCCGAACCTATGGATGGATATGCTGCATTTTCCCATGTTGCGGATTTAAACATTACTTTTGGAAAAAAGTTAAAGCTCCTCCTAAACGTATCTGGAAAAAAAGGTCTATATTTTGGGAATTAAAGTATTGGACACATTTGCGTGTCCGACATTGCCTTGATGTTATGCATATCGAGAAAAATGTTTGTGAAAGCTTATTAGGGTTATTATTGAACATTCCTGGAAAAACAAAACATGGGGTTAATGCTCGAAAAGACATGGTCGAAATGGGAATTAGAAATGAGCTTGCACCATAAGTGACGAATGGAACAAAAATGTATTTGCCGCTAGCTTGTTACACCTTGTCAAAGGCGGAGAAAACCTCATTTTATGAATGCTTACATGGTGTTAAGGTTCCATCCGGCTATTCTGCTAAAGTTAAGAATTTGGTTTCGATGAAAGATTTGAAGTTGGTTGGTATGAAATCCCATGATTGTCATGTATTATTGACGCAAATGATTCCAATCGCTATTCGTGGGGTGATGCCACCTCTAGTTCGACAGAAAATCACAAAGCTTTGTCTATTTTTTATATGATTCATTCAAAAGTTATTGATCATGAAAAGTTGGACGAATTGCAACGTGATATTATTCTTATTCATTGCCAACTCGAGATGTACTTTCCACCTTTTTTTTGATGTCATGGTTCACCTCATGTCTCATATTGTTGAAGAAATAAAGTTGGCTGCTCCAGTTTTCCTATGGTATATGTATCCATTTGAGAGGTAAATGGGGTTCGTAAAAGGATATGTAAGGAACCAATATCGACCAGAGGGTAGTATTGTTCAAGGGTATGCTGACGAAGAAGTGGTTCAGTTTTATACAAACTATATGGATGATGTCGCTGATATTGGCCTTCCGCAACCTCGACATCAAGGTAGACTTGATAAGGTGGGGACAATTAGGCGCAAAGATGTTACGCCGACCAATGACGATTTTGAACAAGCAGATTTTACAGTATTGCAAAACATGACATGTATTGAACCATACATACATGAGCACATGTCATATTTAGCAAAAAAATAACAGTCGTCGAGAACAACGTTGGTTGGAAGCTGAGCATAAAAGAACATTTTCACAATGGTTAGCAAATAAAGTCATTTGTATGTCTCCAACAAATGTTGACGCAGACGTGATACAACTAGGCTACCGTCCACGTCGTGTACTTCAATATCAAGGCTACGACATTAACGGATATACGTTTTATACCAAGCAACAAGATGATAAGAGTACTGTGAAAAATAGTGGAGTGACATTAATAGCAACAATGAAAGATTCATCGAGGATGACAATCGCAAAAAATTCGTATTATGGTGTCGTTGAAGACATTTGGGAATTGGATTACACTTCGTTTGTTATACCTTTATTGAAGTGTAAATGGGTCAATAACACGAGAGGTGTTAAAGTTGATAACGACGGTTTCACGTGTGTTAATCTTTCCACAAATGGCTATTAATCTGATCCATTCATTCTAGCAAAACAAGCCACTCAAGTATTCTATATAGAGGACCCAAAAGACAAGAGATGGCCCATTATCTTGCAGAGTAAACAAAGTATAGTTGGCGTCGATGATGTTGTTGATGAAGACGAATACAATAAGTTTGACGAGCTACCTCCTTTTTCTATCGGTGTTGAATTTACGGATGATGTTCTTTTTGATACACTTTACTTGAGATCCGACCACCAAGAAGGATACGAGGATTGAAAAAACCATGTTCGTTGTACAGGTAATAAAGCGCATATAAAAATCCCGTTAATAATAATATTTTATTATATAAGTCAACTAATTTTCCCATTTGTTTTTGATTTTATATTTCAGGAATAATACGTAAAGTTAAATAAAAACAAAGACATATGAAGCTTTGTTTAGTTTGTATATACATAAGTTTGTTTCGATTGTTAATGTCGTTCATCTAGACTTAGTAATAAATTAATAAAGAAAGGGTCTGGTTTTGCTGTGGTTAAGCGAATGAACTTTATTACCCTACCCACTATAAGAAAGCCGAGCGATCATCGTGTTTTTCTCCACATCAGCTTTTTTCTTTTCAGTGACCCACAGGCAACGTATTACCATTACAAGGTGAAAATTCTTTTTTTTACAAAAAATTTTTCAATAAATTTCAAATTAATTTTAGTTAATAGTTTTATTTAAAACTTATTACTAGTAAAAAAATGACAACAAGTATAAAGTAAAAGGGACAAACTGTAATTTCTTATTTATATTAAAAAAATTTACACATAATCATATCTTCTTCTTCTTCTTAGTCGCAGGCACAAATCAACACAGTGTTACCATGTTTAAATCATCATAGTCAATCGCGAAATATAAGGATGCAATCCCTATGAATCAGGATGCAAAAAAATTAAATGATCCCTTTATTTTTTCATAACTCTCCCGCGTTCTATCTCAAATACCGCCCAAAAATGATGAATAAAAGGGGCAAACATCTTTACGGTATCATTATCACAAACCCTAAACCTAAACCACCAATAACCTATCTGACCAACAGCAAACTACTTTCTTATTGATTTAGTCGAGCAACACAAATGGTATTCTTCTTTATGTTGATTTGTGTTAATTAGTGTTTATATATTGTCAATTAAGTGTTTATGTGTTTATTATGGTCTGGCTATGGAAACCCCCAATTCATGCTTTTGACACAACTTAGTTACTGCGTTTTAAGTGTTTGTTATATTGCCTGGATAGGAATCAGTATAATTGTAGAATCCAACAACCATAGAACTTTTTGACCAACAAAGATAGGACTATAAAGGTTTATCAAAACTGATATATCTCATACAATAGGTTTTATACTCAATGAATTTAGAGAATATAAAGGTTCCTCGATAGATGGTTTGACTGGTTCAGGGCAGGAGGAATGTCTTGAAGGTTTGTTTTAGATGATGTTCATTGTACATCAAAATATTAAGTACAACTGAGACTATTGTTGTTGTGTTTGCTTGATTACGAATTTAGCTAAAAGACATAGTGGTAAGGTTGATTC
>BQNB010112408.1:6090-22160 GCA_026074375.1 Tanacetum coccineum
GAGAAGATTGTGCTAATTAGAGAAAGGTTAAAGACAGCTAGAAGCCGTCAAAAGTGTTATGCCGATAGGAGGCGAAAGCCTCTTGAGTTTCAAGTTGGAGATCGAGTGCTATTGCGAGTATCTCCTTGGAAAGGAGTTGTGCGGTTTGGTAAGAGAGGAAAGTTAGCACCTCGTTTCGTTGGACCTTTTGAGATTGTCGAGCGCATCGGTCCAGTGGCATATCGGTTGAGATTGCCGCAAGAGTTGAGTTGCATCCATGAGAAGTGTTTGGCAGAGTCGGACATTCAAATACCTTTAGAAGAGATACAGGTGAATGACAAGGTGTATTTCATAGAGGAGCCCGTCGAAATCGTGGATAGGCAAATCAAGAAGTTAAAGCGTAGTTGGATTCCAATCGTCAAAGTCCGTTGGGACTCTCGCCGTGGTGCTGAATTCACTTGGGAACGAGAAGACCAGTTCAAGGCCAAGTATCCTCATCTATTCGCTCTTGTCCATCAATCGTCTCCGGTTGAACTCTGAGGGACCAGAGTTCCTTTTGGAGGGTCGACTGTGAGAACTCGTATTTTCTGAAGGTAATATTTTATTCAGATTTATTGCTCGTTTCATAAAATAATAGTTTTATATTATTTTTACTTGCCATGACAGTAAATATTGTCATTTTCACCGTCTCGATTTCATTTATCCATTTCTTTTGATCAAGGAAGCCACGTGTCCACAAAATTATCCCGAATGAGATTTTATTTCATTTTTCATGATTTTCCATGTTTCCGTGAGTTTCGTCATTTTTGACTTAATTTACGTTTTTACCAAAAGTGTCGGGCTAGGAGCTAAATTAAATTATGAAAACTTTAAGTAAATTCAAGTTTTATAAAACTTTGCCATAATTTCTTTTTTTTTCTTTTGGGGCCGGTCCAACATATACCAACAACAATACATACATTTTTTTTCTTACCACCTTAAGTTATTACATTTTACATATATCTTTCACCCATATTTCTCACACAATTTCAAAAACAAAAAAAAATACACCCTACTCTTCCTCTCCCTCTCCTTTTGCCGAAACCCCCTCACACCAACACCCTCATCAAAATTTATTCACTCACCAAATCAATAAACAAATTACACCATTATAATCCTTGTATTATCCTCATTCCAATGATATAAACAAATCACTACATGCAAGACTTTTAAATTTTAAGGATTTTTGAAGATTTTTGAATGTTTAAGAAGCTTTAATGGGGTTAATCATAAGCTAGGAGGTGATTGAAAGTGTGAGGTTTGGATTTTATAAAAAAAAATATTATTGGGTGTTTGTTTGGGTCTCCTAGCCGCGGCCAAGACTCAAACCCATAGGGGTTTTGGGTTTTAATCTTGGTTCCTAATTTTGCTTCTTGATTGGTACACTTTTAGACCCCTTTCTTGATTTAATTTTCTCATTTCATGTATATACATTGATTGTAGTTTATTTGAGTCTTAATTTTTGTAAATAAAATTGATATTTTTATGATGAACCTACTGAAATTTTGATGTCATATGATCATGGTATGAGTTTGTGGCTTTGTAGAGGCTTGGTGTTTGATTTAGAGCGAATTGGTAATGATTTAGGCTTAGAAAACACATGGAAATTAGTGCTGAATTAGGACAGGTCATGCCCAATTTTTTTAAACTCTACAGGTCCATTTCTCTTTAAAAATAGATGCCCACTGATGTATAGTGTATGTGGTGAGTTGGATGCTCAATGGAAGTGTCCGGATGAGTAAATGGCGGCCGTTTTACTAAAATGGGTCAAAACCGGACATATGGTCAAAAACGTGTAAAAAGTCTTGGGTTAAAAGGTGAAAATGGGTAATTTTATAATTCCTCCCAGTAGGCTAACTTAAAATAGAACTCCTCTCTTTGGAATCACATTAAAAGCTATTATGGATAATTAGTTATGACTAAAACGGCAAATGCCAAATTAACGTTTCAAAAGTCCAAATTGTAGTCGGTTACTAAAATTTGATTTCCCGTTGATTGGTAAAAGTTTAAAAGGTGTGGCTGGACTTTTTGGATAGGTAGAGAGTAGAGCTTTCAAATGGTAAAAGCCTCCCACCTGTAGCCTTTGTACATTTTGAGTTATGACTCGATCAAGGCAAGGTATTCCAGAATTTTGGTTTATTCATAACTTTCGGGTGAAAAAGAGTTTAAAATAGGGTCGATGAGTTGGGTAATGATACATTAATCATGAGTTGAGTCATATTACCCTTGTAATACAGTAGGTAGGGGTCTAAGTGATGAAAATTAAGTGTTGGTTTAGTTTGCGCGCGACTTGCAAGCCTTTGCACATACCATGATCCGTAACTTTTATAAAAGCAAATTTTTTTGCAAGATTACTTGAAGTATGTATGAAAATAATATTTTATTTTATTTTCCTTTCACGTTGAGTTTCATTTTGACATAAACATAGAGTTGTAAACTCCAACATATTTATCATGATAATTACATATATATTTTCATTCATGAGTTAAGTATTTCATGATGGCGTCGTAGTGACACACATGTTTTTCCTATTTAGGTCATTGAGTCGTGGTGCTACGAGCTCCTTCTGTCGCGACTTGCTTTATAGGTCTCGGCTAATCTCTTGAAGTACTTTCTCATATCCGATTTCTCAATTGATCATCTATATCCGGTGAGTGCATAGCCCCCTTTTTCCATTGATACTTGTTTTAAATTGCGGGGTGAGATTACATGATTGGAACACAAGCATTGATTTTTATCAAACTGTATGCTACCTGAAATTATTATTGCTAAGTCCCTTTATGCTAGTTGTTTGCCCGGAACATCATGAACTTGTTAAATCACGTTAGTGAGCGCGAATGTTTTGGGTGGATTATCAGAGGACTGGATATCCCGTCAGTATTGATTAAGTTTGAATAGCCTGTGACGCATTTACATTTGAAACACTTGAGGTAGTTGCAGAATACCTTCATTAGGGGCTCTTGAGTTTTAAGGTTTTGGTGTCATGTATTAGTGAATTATACTGGATTTTTCCCCATGAAATACTAGATACTGTGTTCTGTTCCTCTGACTATGATATTTATTTAAACCTATGTTATTCACTCAACTTTTGTTGACGTTTTCTCATGTTTAATCTCAGGTAATAATGCTTAACTTTGAAGGTTGGAAGCTCGATGGATATCAAGCGGATGGGTATTCTTGTGTTGTTTTAAAAATGGTGCTTGTTGGTCAAGTCATGTGACTTAAAAACTTTGTCGTTGTCAGTCGTGTTTAGACTTATGTCATGTATGGTACTTTAAATTGTGGGCCCGCGTATAACTCTGATATTTTGTCAAGCACCGTAATGTATGACTTTTCATGTTTTGTAGTGACTTGTAATCCTAGAGTCTTGTATGATGACGTGGTACCCCCTTGACCCATGACCCGAATATATTCCGCATTTTGGGGGTCTCACACGGGCTTGATATCTAATGGGCTTAAAGCCCGTAACTAGGCCAAATTAGCATTATAGAATTCTCGGGAACATACACTAGACAATTACAAGGTTCAAGAGTCTTAATGACCATCACTTCACATAATACTATGTCTAACAATCTCCCCCTAAGGGGTGGTAATTGCATAAGGCTTCACTTCTTGTTTCGTTCTTTAATCTTGGAACCTTGTTGTCTTGGGAATTCTTTTGAAGTTCCTTTTGCATGCTTGTGATCGTGGATCTTGATCTTTAACTTGATATACTTTGACAAAATACTAATATTGTGGTCTTTGGCCTTGATTTGTCTTAACTTTTGAGATCTCTTAAATCTTTATCCTTGAATCTTTATGCTGCCTTTCGATCTTGTGTCGCCACCCTCATGCTCAAGGTCTTGAAAGCTTGCTAACAATCTCCCTCAACATTATTTTGGCATGATTACTAGAACTTCATAAGTAATCTTGTCGATGATATTCTTTTGAGGAAGTGCTTGTACATCAGAGATTGTGGAAGACTTAGAAACATGTACTTGAACTTTCATCATTAATTTATCTTTGTCGATTAAGCATGAGGTCTTGAATCTTGACTCGTTATGGATAGAAGCTGCTACCGTCGGGAAACCTGCAAGTATAGGTTAGTGATAAACATACATAGATGAAAGTGTCTTTGTCACTTCGTCGAATAAGGTTATAATAACCACGGTTCCCTGTTAATCAGTATAAATACTGCCTGTGATCAGGTAGAATTCATAAGAATCTCTTTGACAGGGTTTCGCAGCTGTACTAGCCGTTCTCGTTACCGGAGCGTCTCAAAGCAGATAACACGGTAAGAGTGAATCAGATAGTTACTATCTATCTGATTGAGCCGTCAACTCATATACTAGACCAAAATCGATATCCAGTTGACATAAGCTTGATTCATATAGAATCTTGCAAGCCACCTACCAAGAGCTTATTTGATGTTGGCTCAAGCAAGATTTCCATTGTCATTGTGGATACTAAAGAGTATCACTCTGATGTTCTGGCAGATATCACAAAGATAATGCGTAGGACTTTTTGATACCAAATATTGTATAATGATGTACGACATTTTGTATATTGGAATTTGTGTCCTAGTGAGATTTTTGATGGATCTCGTTAGCTCTAGACTCTATAATTGCACATTTGTTATTTAGTAAACAGAGGCTGGAGCGGACTGCCACCTTTTCAATATCAACGATCTCGGAATGAGAAAGTTGATAGCAACGTGTTGATCTCCGTGAGAAATGAAACAAAAATATTTTGAGAGATTCTGAGTGGCTAAGGAGGGTTATGCATTGCATCACTGGGTCCATGATGTCAGTCTTCAATATCAGAATCATCTTTGTGATTACCGATAGATAATGTATTGACTCGGTTTCTGCCTAGGGTTGTATGGAGGGCTTCTTTCTTTTCACCATTTATCCTTATAATTCTTTTTCATTTTTCAACCCCTTCAGTGCTTACCAAGGCTTCACAACTAGTACCTTGTTGGGTTTGTTCCAGTACTAGCTCCATCTCAGTCGGCACTATTCCCTTTCTCACTTTACTTCCTTTTCTCGATCATACCTAGGACTTCTACTCTATCTAATGGAGTGTTCCTGGGTAGATCCCTCTGGTTCTGGCTGGATCATGGAACTAATATACCTAACCTTAACCGCCTTATAACTCCTTGAGAAACAATGGTTGGTCGGTCTTTGGGGTATTGCCATGAATATCCATAAAACGTTTTGATAAAAATCAATCAACGTATCTGAGAAATCATTTAAGGCACATTGAGAGTTTCCAGAGTTACCAAAAATCCCCCTACACATATGCACCATATTATGAAAGAGTTTTGCACATGCGAGCTTTGGGAACGCACTTATAGATTGAAGATCGTATCCATTATTAAGCCGTATTGATCACATTTTAATCACTATTCTCCCCCTCAAAAATTGCATATGTGTTTACAATTTTTGACAATTAGTGAATTAAAAACAAGTTAATGTCCAGAATTCACATGAGCCTAACTAAGTCTTGGGAGAACGGGCGTGCATGCAGAGTGAGTCATATTATTATACTCCCCCTCAATTATAGAATAGAGTGAAAACTTGGAGTGGGAGTTTGTTGAGCACACAATTTTGAACGAATTTGATATTTTCTTTTTGAAAATATCTTGAAAAATTGTGCTCAACATGAAAATATATGAGATATATCTTATGTACCATCATTTTCCTTAACTTACTATATAAAGCCCTCTCCAAATGTGGAGAGGGTGCTGCTCCATTTTTTTCTCTTTTAGTGAAGTAACCATTTTTTTTGTTTTACTTTCTCTCTTTACAACCTCTCTCTCTCTAGTTTTTCTCCTAGTAATTTCGTGTGCTTGTGTATGATTTGATAAGGTAACAATTGGTATCAGAGCTAACCGGGGGTGTATTGTATTATGTGTTGCGTTTGTGAGCTAATTTTAGCTTATTTCGTGCTTATTATAGCTTATTTTCGTAGGCTAATTAAGCTTATTTTAGCTTATTTTTTGTTGTTAGAGTTTACAGCAGCTTATTAAGCTTATTTACGTGGGCTGATTTCTAAGAAATAGCCACGAGCAGTTTGTGTTGTTTAAATCTGCTACTTTCATGTTTTATCTCATTCTCAAGCTTTTTCATAAGCTTATTTGAATGTTATGCAGATTTTATAGTTTGCTGTGGGTTTAGTAATTTAGATCTATTTTTTTGTAAGTTTGGTGTTCATTACAGCGGTTTGGTACAAGCTAAAAACTCAGATTTGGTTTTTGTTAGAAAAAGGACAAAAGTACACAGGTGGCGGTTTGACCGTGGCAATTTGCCGTAGCGATTTGGTGAACAGGTGGCGGTTTTCTATTTATCATGGTCTGACTAAACTAAACTCTTCCAAATTTAAAACTTGGCGGCGGTTTGGTGTGCCTTGGTGGCGGTTTGCCAGTTATGACAGCGGTTTAAGTAGACTAGAACTTCGCAGCGGTTTGACAAAGATCATGGCGGTTTGGTAAATGCATCTGCTAGTGGTTTGTCACACATCACAGCGGTTTGGCAAACTAAGTCAACTCGGTATTTACCGAGTTGACCTGGGTCAACACGGTGAGCCAAATCAGTACATACCGAGTCGAGGTCCAATACATTCAACAGAAATGAAGAAAAGCATAAGACAGACTCAAATTAAACTCAACATCACTGCCATACGCCAACATCAAATCCAACATCAATATACCTATTCCCCTCGTCACAAATAATATCAACATTAAATCCACAGTTTCTAAACCTATGTCCCATCGTCACATCAATATATACCAAATCATCTCCAACAATCACAAGACTCGTCACGTCACTTAATGTCAAATCACGATCTCATATTCATTTTTTCGTGTATTAAAATTAAGTCAAGACCTTCTAAAAGATCAAAACACGAAAATAAATCTCTTCATTGATCAGTGTGAAGGTTTAACCCTTATTCAATATTCGAATTAAAGAAAGATTTATAACAATTATGTTATAATCTATCTTCGTTTCGTTGAAAGACACAAATCAACAGTACATCATACACCTTACCCGAGACCTCACATGGAGACCTTGAAGCCAAAATCGTTAAAAGCCCTTAGAACAAAAGTGGGTAAAAGAAATGAAGTCCCGAAGGTCTTTGGTTTGGTTTTTAGAAGGACACCGAAAGATCTTATGCTTGGTTTTTTTTCTTCTCACTTGCAAATTGAGAAGAAGTCAAGTAGCTGTGTCTATGTATTTGGTTTGAGATATGGGTTTAGATGTGGTAGACGTTTCTTCGATCTGTTTTTGGAGTGATAAGGAGGGACATTATCGTTGGAAGAGATGGGAGTAGATTTGGTTTGGAGAGTGTGTCTATACGATGGTGGCGTGTGATTGTTATTAGGGTTAGGGTGCCCTAATTATAAGGGATGGTGATTTATATCTGATTTTAGGATTACATTTAAGCCCTTAACCGAATATCCCTAGTTGGGCCTTTCCAATTAAAACATGGGTTGTGTCTTTCTATTTAGAAGATTGGGCCGAATTCTTTGGACTTGATTGGGGTGTGTAATCAATAGTAGGCCGAGTATAATTTGGTTATATGATGGGTTTGGGCCAGTGATAGTAAAATACACGTGGGATGACCTATTTTGGGACTAATGTTATATGGTTTGCATAGTAGGCCAGCTTTATGTTAATTGGGCTCGTGTTATCGGATTCGCCGGGTAGTAAAACAAAATTATGTCAGGTAAACGTATAGAAGAGACCGGGTTTTATTACTCGGACAACCGTTCTTATGGTATATTTTCTAAGTCGATATCCGTTAACAATTACAACACATCAAAAATCACGAACAACAACACAACAAACACAATACATTACACTAAAAATGATTTGTACCCACTTACTGCTTAATGGCAATCTATACACTAGTAGTCTACTTGTCCAACTATCCAATGGAATCAGAAACCAGATATATGTGAATTATCTAGGTTACTTGCTAGTCAACACAAACATAAACCATTGGGCAAATCTCCAATAACTATTTAAGCCCGAAGCAAATCCTAAACAGACTTAGAAGCACAATTGTGGAAGTGTAGTAAATCACATGAGCTTTGACTACTAGTATACATTCCCATTTGCAATGTGCAAATTTCCAACCGCACCAAAGATAGAAAATGACACAAGACTTGGGAAATATAGACTTTACATTTTAAGCAACTAGCAACACTAAATTAAACTTAATCTAACAGGGTAGGTTAAGGTGTAAGGGTGTGACGAAACAAATAATAGGTGTAAATTCCTAAAGGATTGGCTCTACGGGTTGTTCTAGTGGATCATCACTCTAAAGATGATAGTGAATGTTTTAAACTGAGTTAACTACCAGTGTAAGTTAGTTAATAACAACAAGTATAGCGATTTGGTTGTAATACCTAAATTTACCAATTTAAACAAGTAACACTCCAATTAAATCCATAATACTCATTATTGTGGTCTCGAATAGATATACCAAGCCAAGTTCTAAAGTCTACAACATCACCGGCACACTCATATTTTGTGGAATTTGGGTAAACATTTGGAAACGAAAAGGTTAAATCCTCACAATATCTATCAAGGGTTATTGTGTGCGGGTTATGTAACATGTAATTTCACAAAAGTATGCTTGAAAAAAATTAAATTTGAGCATAATTTAAGCCTTTTATTGTGAAAAAAAGGACAGTATAACAAATCTAATCCATCCCCCCACTTGAATTATGCAACGTCCTCAGGTGTAATATGTAAAACATTATATACAGAATTTAAAAAAGAATTAGAATGAGAAACTCCCCTGATATTTGCTCGGTAGATTCTCCAATTTGCGTTTATGAGCAAGATCGTGTGTTGAACAACCGTCTTGAGGTTTCAAGACTCCAACACTTCAAGATTTCCAGATTTGTAAATTCTCCACCAATATTCGTCGATATTTCCTTCACGAGGTCCTGTGTAAAATATAGGAAAAATAGGTGCATTCCTATCTTGGTATCTACGGTTAATTTAAACTAAACTAAAACAAACTAAATACGGGTCAGACTGTGGATACGGCGTATCAAGTAGATGAATACGACATATTCGCAGAACTGACAATAATGTTTTTAAAGTGCATGAAAAATAAAGACTGATAACGTCCAGACATTCAATACGCCGTATGGGAAGACAGACTCGATAACAAAAT
Organism: Tanacetum coccineum; assembly: GCA_026074375.1. Lineage (NCBI taxonomy): Eukaryota > Viridiplantae > Streptophyta > Magnoliopsida > Asterales > Asteraceae > Tanacetum > Tanacetum coccineum. Next base: position 15,280 of record BQNB010112408.1, read on the forward strand.
TAAATAACATTCCGGGTTGTCTCCCGGGAAGCACTTTTGTTTACAGCGAAGTCTTTAAGTTAGACTTTTCTTCAGCTTCTCTTACTTCTTAGTACGCGTCACTTTCCATCCTTCATCCTTTTTCTGAAAATATCTTGGTAGATTATGAACAAATTATCTTCGTTTCTCTCCCAAATATCATATTCATAACTTCTAATAGCAATATATTCTTCGTTGGGTCCAATCGAGTATTGAATAGCTTCAAACTTTTCTGCTTTTCACCTTCTTTTGTTAGGTTGCTTATCATCATTATTGTTGTCTTTACGCTTTTGTTTATCCTTGTTCATTTTCTTTTTCAATATTGCGAATATCATAGGCTTTGAAGAATGAATAATAGCAGTGTTGGACGGGTTTTCATTTTTAGATTCCTTCCATTCATTATTGCTTGAAGTATTGTTGTCCACATATCTCTTACTCTAATTTCCATTCATCCATGAGTGAAATATCACTTTTTGAGTCCTCCCATTAAATTTCTTATGAGGTTTTTTGAATCCGTGTTTACTTTAGATTAGAATTCGAGAATCTAAATCCCAGTTCTCTCCTTCATCTAAAAGTTCCATCCTTCCATCAGGTATGATTCGGGATAGAATCTACAGAAGAATTTCTCAACAAGCTGCTCCCAAGTGGTGATTTTTCCATCTCCCTCACTAATCCACCATTCTTTAGCATCATCAGCCAATGAGAGAGGAAAGACCTTCATTCGTAGTTGATGGGAATCCACGCCAGGAACGTAGATTAAATCCACTAATTTAAGTACTTTGGCAATGTGTTCCACCACGTCTTCATTATACGTTCCTTGATATATGTTCTTTCGTAATTCCACCAAAAACTTCTCGTTGAGCTCAATTTCAATATCGTTACTGGTGATAGAAAGATTTGGTTCAGTTGGAGCTTTTCCAATGTCATCAAAAATTGGTTCAGCCATGACTTTATGTAGTGTAGGATCCCTTTAACACATACACTTCATATCATACACGGATCTAGATCAAGAAAAGAGAAAGAGAGATGATTTCTAGAGAGAGAAACAAGAGAGAGGTTAGAGAGAAAAGAAAAGATATTATTAGAAAAGAGAGAGTTAGATATTTTTCCAAGTGGAAAAGATATATATATATACCCCGTCACGTTTAAGTAAACGTGTGGGATATTGACTAGACTCGGACTTGGGGTTATTGCTGGATTAAACGAAACATATACAATATTAGATTAACTATCGAGCCCGATTCCCGATACTTTCCTATTACAACGTTAACTAATTGATTGACCAAGACTTAAATACATAATGAACGAACTTCATGTTTGTTCCAATGTTAACTCAATCTTAGTCGGCATTATTCCCATATACATTCATCTCCAATCATACCTAAGGACTGCTATTTCTAACTTTGGATTATCCTTGGGTAGATCCTCCAGTTCTGGTTGGATCATATAGATTGATTCCTACCTAACCACCTATTACTTCAAATCACATGAAATTAAGATGTTGTTGGGTATAAGATCAAACCATAAAACCTTTTCTTACTGTTCAGCACATTGAGTCGATTAGATCATATTTTAATTACATTTTCTCCTTTTATTTTAAATAATAAACACTTAGTTTTTGAAATAACTTGTGATTAAAATATGTCTTGAAAATTCTGTGGGAGAAAATATTATCAGCATGAATGGTTTGGAACATTTTGATAATGTTTTGAATACATAAGAGTTGTCGTTGTTGATGTATCCAAGAACATTAAAACTTTGTTTTTCGAAAAACCCCCCCTTAAAAATAGGACCAATTGAAAAATTGTTGTCTTTTTGAAAATCAAAACGCAATGAAGAACACCCCTTCAATGAGTCAAAACGCAGCCAAGAAAAAAATCATCAACCATTCTTGAAAGCCACGAAAATGGATGTTAAACCACTTAGTAATGAGCTAGGGAATATTCTAACCGAAAGTACAAATCTTTAACACATCTAACCACAAACAAAGATCAATCTTTGATTTTTCTTGCTTTATTTTCGAAAAAAATAATAAACCACGAATTTTGATTCTTTTTAACCACAAATGAATCACGAATCCACCCTTAAAGCTCTGGTACCAATCTAATCCCTTAACACATAAACTTCATATCATACACGGATCTAGATCAAGAAAAGAGAAAGAGAGATGATTTCTAGAGAGAGAAACAAGAGAGAGGTTAGAGAGAAAAGAAAAGATATTATTAGAAAAGAGAGAGTTAGATATTTTTACAAGTGGAAAAGATATATATATACCCCGTCACATTTAAGTAAACGTGTGGGATATTTAACTAGAACTCAGGCTTGGGATTAAACCCGAAACATATACAATATTAGATTAACTATCGAGCCTGATTCCGATAAACTTTTCTATTACAGGGGAGAGTGGGGACAGGGAGTGGGGTGGGAGATAGATAGGGTAGGGTGAGAAGTGGACAGGCGGGCGTACAGGAGAGGGGAACATGGGGGTAGACTTGGAGACAGTGGGGTTATATTGGTGAGAGGGAAGTAGTCTAGGACCCGTACACTCATTGAAATAGCCCGAGACTTCAATACAAAATGAATTAACATCATGTACCGACACAATAAATTTGAGGCTAACAAGTAGTTTCTCTTCAATTCACAACCTCTGACAATAGGATGTCAACGGGAGAGGAAAAACCCATAACCCAATGGGTAACCCGCACGTAAATGGGCGGAAATCCTGTTATTTTTCCCAGCGGTGGAATGTGGGTGTAAATTTTTTGTACCCATCTTTAGGTTGTCGGGTGGAGACGGGTAATACATACCTATCATGGGTGTACCATTTAAGACCCACGAGTGTGTACCGTCTAAATACCCACGGTGTAACCCTAAAAACCCATTTGAGTAAAAAATTAAAAAATATATACTACTTAAACTATTTGTAGGTTGTTTGGTATAAATATAATACCTACCAATATCTCCGTAGACTACACAATAAACTAACAATTTTTTTGAGTTACAAGACTAAAAGATGAATATGAAATATCAAACATTTAAAGATATATACATGATATATCTCGGTACATGTATGTGATTTGATGTAATGATGATGAATTTTTCTAGTTTCAGACATGTCATTAAGTATTTTGTGAATTTAGTATTTAGAAAATTGATATGTTGTCTTATTACCTAGTTTTATAGTTATTTTACATATCATGGTTTTATGCTTTTATTCCATTTCACAAACCCACAAGTTTACCCACGGGCGATGGGTACCCACGGGCATGGGTATGGGTAAAAAGTTGTACCCATTGGTGGGTGGCGGGTGAGAAAAAATTCACGGGTTTGGGTGACGGGTTTGATGAACCCATACCCATTACCCACGGGTACCATCCCTATCTGACAAGTTCTTTCTGTAACAAGGGTAAAAATATCAGCAGGATTTGCTTTGAAGAAGAAATTTTTTTTTTTGGACAAAAATCAATTATTTATAAGTTACCAGTCCCATACATCGATACGACCGTATCCAAATGGAAGTGGATACGCGAATTAATCTGTTGAGATAAATACATTGTATTGGACATAGAACTGGATACGCCGTATTCAGTGGAATTGGATACGCCGTATTTAACTATCGACCAGAATAGTGTATTCAAGAAAAACAATTAAATACGCAAACAATTAAACATACAAATATACAAGCAAACAATTAAAGACAAATATAAAAATATTACAAAATATATAAGAATATACACTAATCTAAATTACACTAATCCTAAGGGTTAGATCTAATCTAATGTTAAAACCAAAATATCAAAATAAAAATCAAGATTAATTTTCACTCCCTGGCAACGGTGCCAAAAACTTGATGTGTTGTAAGTGTAAAGGTTGTTTTTTATATGATTCAAGTTTTAAATTTATATTTTGCCGACTCAACCAAAAACAACACTTTAACGGGCAGTGTACCCGACGGCAGTAAGTTTCCGGGTTAGTAGGGTGTCGATCCTGAAACCGAGTTAAATCTGATCAATTTAATTAATATATTGTTATCTAATCTATGTTAATTCTATTCTAATCCTATGTTAAACCTATGTCAGTCTAAATCCTAATTCTAATGAAAAAGGGGGGTTTTTAGCCTGAGAGACTGGCACGGTTTGGTTGGTGACTACAATCAATTCAAGAAACTGTTACCCACGCAAGCTAATTAACAAAAGATAAAAGAGCGGTCGAACCTTATATAAGAAAACTGTATTAACCATTATTAATCCGATTAGAACGTTGGTTTGTTTATTTAGTGCAATGATTTCTTCTCTCGAGGTGGCATATCATTCTTAAGACTTAGGCGTTACATCATCCTAAGACCTAGACATGTTAATTCTGTCATAATTAAAGCATCCGCATAAAGCATCCTTATTTGCTGATTATAATCTATCTTAGGGATTAAAACAATGGTGATCTTGTTAAACCCTAGCTCATAGAGACTTTACCCACTTACCGCTTAATGGCAATCTATACACTAGTAGTCCACTTGTCCAACTATCCAATGGAATCAGAACGTTATTTGTTGAATTATCTAGGTCACCTGCTAGTCAACACGATCAATAAACCATTGGCAATATCCAATTAACTAGTTAAGCCTGAAGCGTATCCTAGACACAGACTTAGAAGGATAATATTTGTGTAACTATTATTCTAGGTGTATAAATTACTATATGGAGAGCTATCCCGGACTCTAGATCCGCTTGGTCCACTTAGCTAGATCCAGTTGAATGATAGGTCGCATACAAAAGCGCGTAAACAAGTATAAATTGATAAACATAAACAAGCATACAACGATAAATCAAGAAATCGATATAAACAAATACCAAACATTCAGATCTTCATAATAATGGCTAATACCCGAAGGTATTAGCCTTCAAACGTCATATTAAATACAAGAGTAATAATTTAGCCAAGGTAAACTAACCGAGTTAACGAATGATACCAAAAACTGAACGATTACTAAAGTATATGGAATTACACGATGTCTCCTTTGGAATTGAATACGTTGCTCGAACTCTTCTGCTCTTTTTCTCTTCTGAAAATTGACTTTTGTGGTTTAGGTATCGAGAATATGATTTAGCACACTTAAAACTTGTTTTTGAGTTTTCTATTTATAATGTTTGAAAGTCGGTTCAATACGGCGTATCCAATGGGTTAGATACGGCGTATTGGGGATTTCTTAGAGTAGGGACCACGTTTGATATCTTCCAGAATATTATATTGATTCCATATCTTGAATACGGCGTATTGAGTCCTCTGGATACGGCGTATTGATCTTTAATCTCCTGTGGTCTTTGGTGAGTGTAGGCACGGATACGCCGTATCTTCATGATGGATACGGCGTATTGGTCTTCAGAATAGTAATCTTCAAAATAATCTTCCCATTTAACTCCAGAATGCGAACCTTAGCTAATGTTTTCCAATTACTCCAAAATACTGCAATTCTCAAATATAAACCGATTAAGTAACATTCTTTGAATAACTATACAAATGGGTTAATATCGTGGAATAAACGATGCATAAAATAAGACTTATTTGATGTCATCACGTACCATGCAAGAATGCAGTTTTCACGTCCATTTGAAACACAGTAAACGATTTATGTGCAACATATGCCAAAAATATCCTGATAGCTTCCATTCTAGCAACCGAAGCGAAGGATTCTTCAAAATCTATTCCTTCCTCTTGGTGGTACCCTCTCACAACCAGACGAGTCTTGTTTCAGATGACTGTGTTTTCTTCTTCATGCTTGTTTTTGAATAACCATTTCAAAGTAAGAGGTTTTATGTTATCCGGAGGAGGAACTAACACCCATACATCAAGCCTTTTGAACTAAAGATGCTCTTCTTGCATTGATTCAATCCATGCAGGGTCGGTCATAGCATCTTTAACATTCTTTCCATAGTGCTTACCGTTAATGCATACATGTACATGTCACCATTGGATCAGAGTTAATTCCTTGTCAAAACTGGTTGTGAGGGTTCTCCTATCACTTGTTCCAGAGGGTGATCCTTAGTCCATTGATATTCATGAGGGTATGGTTGATAAAATGTATGCATGTTCGATGGATCCACATATTGTAAAGATAAGGATTCAGCAGCACTTGTGGATGGAGTAGCAAAAGGATTTACAAATGTATTGTCATCTAACATAGCATTCAGAACATTGTTAGCAATTATCGCGGGTTAATGCTGAACATGTTGTTGTTGTGTTTTGAGATCGTCAACATCCTGTGAAGTGTTTGGAGAATTTGTAGCTTGATAGGATGAATTTGTTGGTGTCGGTGCGGTGTCTGTTGTTATAGTTGTCGTTGGAGTCTGAAGAACTTGAGGTGCTTGAGCAGCCGGAACAGTTCTTGGAGCAGCTGACGGTTGACCACTGTAGGTCCAAAGTCTTGGATCTGTTTAGCCTTTTGTAAGACAATAGCTAACTTGAATAAATCCAAATCAACTATATGAGAGACAATAACTATGAATACTATGTGCTAATGCAGAATCTTAACACAAGTACTAAGAAGAACACAATGTAATACTTTGCTATTCGCTATTGATCTCTATTAGGGTTCTCACTCTAAAACATTATGCCGCAGGGTTCCTTTTATACACTAAGGAAATCCTAATTGGCTTTACAAACGTGTGAAAGGATAATGCATATCCTTTCCTAAGATATCTCTATAATGCATATCTTTTCCTAAGATATCTCTAAGATAACTATCCTGTTACATAAACAGACTTAACTAGATAAGACCAGTACTAACTATTATGACAATCCGTCAATTTCAGATCGTTATTTATTTCTCGAGTATTAATTATAATTTTCATTTTTATGTTGAGATATGA
>BQNB010112409.1:0-22159 GCA_026074375.1 Tanacetum coccineum
AGTTAAGAAAAATGGTCACCCTCATGTGTTTAATTAGTGTGTATAAAAAGTTTTGAATTTTAAAAGTTACTATAGCAAAAAAAAAAAAAAAAAGAGGTCCAGGATTCAAACCTGCGACCTCCCTCACAACACACACACAACTTACCACTCGCCCTTGGGTCTTTCACTTTTTAGACCTTGCACCATTTAATTGTTATACCTTTTTGGCAGTTTAAGCTTATTAGCCTTTCTAGCTTATTTTAACTGCTTATCCCTGTAGCTTATTTTGATTTCGTATTTTTCTTACATTTGTTTTAGTCTAAAGTATTTTTTGTATTGTTTTCAGATTTTTATAAAAACATTTCGTATTTTTTATAATTAATTTCATTAAAAACTTAAAAAAATCATAAAAAATAAAATAATAATCAAAAAAATACAAATCTTTTTTTTTAAATTTTCTTTTATTGTATATTTTCTAGGAAAAATAAATTTACATATGTAGGGTCATTTTTGCAAAGTTTCACTTTTTAAAGAACGGGATTCGTTCCCGTTTTTGTTTTGACTCGTTTTTTTGTCTTAACTTACTCCGTTTTCGATCTAATTTTTTTTAAACTTCGTTTTTAGTCACTTAGAACCCATTTAAAGTAAAAAAATTCACTTTAGGGTTAAAATTGAATAATTTAGGTTTTTAACACTCGCGTTTTTACATTTTCGTCTACGTTTTAGATTTAAATCATTCTAGCCTTCGTTTTTAGGTTTTTCTTTAATCGTTTTTTTTTGCATATTTAATTATAGAATCAGAAAAACCAATCATAACCTTGTCATATTCAAACATCGATTTTCAATTCGTCACTCGATTTTCAATTGCACACCTCGTTGGGACATAACGACCCGGGAAATCAAACTTCCGGGAAACATATATATTTTATTTTTGTGAAATTCTTAACCAAACCATGGCTAAAGGTAAATTAGTTGATAGTTTGCTTATATATAATATTATATATATATAAATAAATGATTAATATATATATATAAAATATATATATATATATAATATAATATATAAATATAATATAAGATATATAGCACTATTGACGAATCAACAACCATCGTTAATCATCTTTTCTCCGTACGAATCCGTCTCCATTCATTGGGCAAAGATGAGCAAGACTTGGTAAGACGATCAACAATGACCAAATCGACTCGAATCCTGCTGCCAGTTTTTGGTACTTGGTGCTGAATCCATGGTTAATCTTATCTCTTTTTGTTGGTAGGCTCCCACTAAACTTCCCATTCTGGTATATCAGGTTGGACCACATCCATAAGCCCTCTGATGTTCAGCCTTAACCTTAGCACAAGTCAGGCATTTGCTGACATATGTGGCGATTTTAGCCTTCATGTTTGGCCAGCAATATAACATTTTTAGATCATGGTACATCTTGTCGACCCGAAGAAAAGAATACTTTGACTTAAGTGATTTCGTTGCATAACCAAGATCTCGTGTCAACCGTAACATGGTAACACTACTTCTATATATCCAAAACATAATGTTCCATCAGCGCTGGCTTCATAACTTCTTTAAACATGCCACTAACATCTTCTGTTCCTGCTTCAAGGTTTTCAACCTTTAAAACGAGCTTATTTTCTGCACCTCCAAAGGATTTTCGAGATGGCAGTCTAAGCCAATGGTCATAACCAAGAATTTACTCGTGAAAGCGGTTTGACCCTTTCCTTCCGACTCAAAGCATCTGCTACAATATTTGCTTTCCCCGGGTGATAACGAATTTCGCAATCATAATCACTTAGGAGCTCTATCCATCGGCGTTGCCTCATATTGAGTTCTTTTTGGTTTAAGATATATTGTAGGCTCTTATGATCAGAAGAACACCACATATTGTGCCATATAAAATAGTGTCTCCAACTTCTGGCTAACATTATCGCCTCCTAACTCCATATCATGAGTGGTGTAAAGTTCTTCTCGCGAAAGTGAACACTTCAGATGCCTAGAAAGCTACGCAAATAAACTTCATCCTTTTGCATCTATACGGAACCCAACGCCTTTTATGGATGCATCACAATACACCACAAAATCGTCACTGCCTTCTGGTAGTGCTAGAATAGGTGCAGCACATAGCTTCTGCTTCAGTAGTTGAAAGGCCGTCTCTTGCTCTGTACCCCAATAAAACTTTCTATCCTTTTGCGTTAGTTCCGTTATAGGTTTAGCTATTTTGGAGAATCCTTCAATGAATCTCCCATAGTAACCTGCAAGACCCTTAAGAGAAGAACTATGGCAATATCCGAAGGAGTAATATTGGAGATCCCAACTTAACAGCCTCAATCTTAGTTGGGTCTACGTGAATACCACTGCTATCGATCACGTGTCCCAAGGAATACCACTGCTATCGATCACGTGACCAAGGAACTTTACCGTATGGATCCAAAATTCACACTTGGAAAATTTGGCATACAGTTCTTCCTTCTTCAACAACTCTAGAATAGTCTTCAGGTGTTCTTCGTGTTCTTTCTCGTCATGGGAGTATATGAAGAATAGCGTCACTGAACACAATCACCCAACATAGTCCAAGTATGGTTTTGCACACTACGGTTCATAAGGTCCCATGAATTACCGCAGGTGCGTTGGTCAACCAAAAGGCATAACTTGGAACATATAGTGTCCGTATCGTGTTCTGAAAGCAGTCTTGAGAATATCTTCTTCTCTAACCCTTAACTGATGATAACCTGACCTTAAGTCAATTTTCGAGTAGATGTTGGATCCTTGCAACTGATCGAATAACTCATCGATTCTTGGTAAGGGGTAACGATTTTTCAACTGAGAGTTTATTCAATTCACGATAATCGATAACACATTACCATCTTTCTTTTTGTACAAATAAGATTGGTGCTCCACTACGGAGAGGAACTCGGTCTTATAAAACCTTTGTCGGAAAGTTCCTTCAGTTGCTCTCTAATATCCTTCAATCTCTGCAAGTGCAGAGACAATAGGCGTGCGGGCAACAGGTTCAACAACTTCGGGTATTAACTCGATGTGAAATTCTACTTGGCGTGTCGGGGGTGAGTCCCGTCCCCCCCCCCCCCCCAAAAAAAAAAAAAAAATCTTCAAGGAATACTTATCTGGAAAGTCTCTGACAACAGGCACATCTTCTATTCGTTTTTTGGATGCCTCAGTTTCCTCTTTCTTCATCATTTGAATCAAGAACACTTGACATCCTAATGTCTATTTACCCATAGCTCCTGAAGCTCGAGATTGACTTCCTTAGTCTGGACTCATTGTTTAAAACTCTGGCTTCCCTCTTCTCATCGCCATGTATAGCATTGCATATCATTTCCATAACGGAAACACGAATGTACTTTCACATAACACACAACCTCCGCAAAGCGATAAGCTTGGCCATCAATCCATTTTGACAGAGGACGGCAAAAACTTCCTAGTACTATAGGGAGTAAAGGTCGTTTGAACATGCATTTTTGCAAGTTAAAGTACAACACCTCTTAACAATAGTATTTGTGATAGCGACTTTCGTTCGGTCTAGCTCCATACTATAATAAGTATCTAGGGTTGTTAGTAGGGATGTCTAAATATTACTAGAAAGCATATGGACACAAAGCTTCAATCCGCACCAGATCAAATAGCACCGAAGCATAAACATTCTTATCAGAGACTACCATTCACCACAATATGTATATCTTTCACAGCAGCCACAGCACGTAGGCTGTATACTCTGTCAAGGTGCGCTGCGTCCTACTTGAGGTGCTGTTGATGATTGGTTATTTACCCTGAGGGTTTCCTTAATTCTTGCCTCTGATTGTTTCAAGGAGTTGTTGGTTGCTTCGAATTTGATATTCCCACGGCCCTGGCACTTTCCATTGTTTCAGACACTTGTTTTATAAATGCCCCCATTTTGCCACCAAATCCCGAAGCAAGTAACATCACTTCCCTGTCCTCCTTGGCTTCCGGGTCCTTCTTATGGCATAGCGGGACGGGTGAGGCTCGGCATTCTTTGACTTTTATGTCTTGCCATACACATTGTGACGAGTAGAAGGAGGCTTGCTCAGTGTGGTGTCGTCCACACTTCCCGCAGTAAGGTAATTTGCTAACGTAAGAACCTTGCCTAGCTGTAAACACCCTTGTTGTCTCTGGACGTTTGTTCGGATTGAGATTACTAGTGGTGTTGGGGTTGTTGTTGTTGTAGTGGTTTCCGTTCCATTTCCGCTTGTCACCTATAGTTTCTCCAACTCTTGGACTACTTGGATACCCTTAACCCTTGGCCATTCAATCGCATTCATTTAAATCTACTGTTGTGGACAGGTTACATTACCCTTGATGTTCAAAGGTAGCACACTTCAATGCAACGTTTTCCCAACAACCGTCGGTGTTAGGGTACACACCGGAGATTTCAGGCATTAAAAGAAGGATGAGATTCTTGAAACGATGATTGTAGGACGGGTAAGGTTTTGTGCCTTCACCTTTAAATCCACAGTTCGTTATCATTTGCTTGACTCATATCGAGGATAGTACTTTCGGGAGGAACATAGCCTGAATTCACACCAATGTGTTGAGCATGAGCGGTATCGAGAGTAACACGTTTCCACCAAAGTTTAAAGCATGATGTCTAGCAGTGTGCTAGAAGCAAACTTAACTCTGTCACCTTCTGCAACGTTGCTAATCCTAAATTGAGATTCTAGTTTCTCAAACCATCGGGTTAAGCCTACAACACCTTCAGTACCACAAAAGTTTTCATGCATGACTGCACGGAATTCTTTGTAGTTGCATGCCTTATTCTGGGAAGAGTTGGATCCTAGGTTGGTCTCTTCTTGAGTGCTTGCAGCATGAGTCACAGCGGCAGCTGCGAGTGCTTCAGCTACTCTTGTGGCAATGAGCTGGTTGAGCATCTGAGTGTCAATGCCACTGTTGATGTCCACGTTGTTTCGGTTGGTCGAACGGTTGACTGGAGGGTTCCGGCGGACAGTTGGGCGTCGTCCGGGTGCCATTTTCTATAAGAGGGACAATGGAAATGACAGTTATGACATGTACGAAAATTATATGCGTAAAGATAGTCACGGGTACGCTAAATGGCATGTCTTTTGAAATCAATACTGTTATTATTCGCAAACACGATACTCATTCCGAAGAGTAAGGGGATACAAGAGTTCACTAGCCGTGACAAACCCATAGCTTAGTGGTTGTACAAAAGACAGAAATAAAACTAGTTGTTGTTACGGTAGATTCGCTGGACCACTTCCTCGAGTGCCTCCTTCCTCTTCTGTCGTGCTTCCTCCTGAGCATTACTAGCACGATCCTCCGCATCCTCACACACTTGTCTAAGCTGAGTAATCAGTTCGTCCACAGATAGGCGTCCTCCACTAACTTCCTCAACTCGTGGCTTCACAGATCCCACATTGTCAGACGGCTACTAACCTCCTCCAAACAGTATTTTGGGTGAACCGTCCATTCCTCAGAGACTGTGGTATGTAACTGTCCTCTAAGGCGCGTCATGCATACGGTCAAGACTGTCTCAGGAACAGGCACCGAACCCTGACCAGTTTCTGTCCCGTAGGCAGTTAGAGCTTCTTCTCTCCGGGTGGGGTCCGTTTCAGCAATCATCCGCTGGTAAGCAGCCATCGAGAATGGGGATGAAGGTGAGGGTGGTGGAGTAACAGGATCAAGTTGATAATCATCAAGGTTAATAGCAAAAATTCTGGCACGTTCAGCAAGATTTGGCTCAATGGGTAAAACAGACATACGAGCGGTAACGACTGAAAAATAGTTAGGGGAAAATGCAATACGATGGCGAAAATAAGTAATCCGAGAGTAGGAACGTCACCATATCGATACAACCCTGGGGGATGTGTCGGGAGTCTGGAGGTAATAGTGGGTTATCAGTGTGTCCAATTCATTTTGAGTTCGACATGTCGCTGAAGAACAAGAAAAAATGAAATAAGGATATAGGCATTTTTCTAAAATAACCGCATAGTGATAAGTTTGTTTGAAAACACATGTAACCATATTACGTATAAGCTACTCATATATGCTATTCACATTAGTATCTCCCATTTTAATATATATGTACTCCATTGATTGTTGCTTCCTAGTAACCCCATCTTGATCTATTGAGAAACCAGCAATGACAGACAATAGAAGCATAATAAGCATGTTAGGCAGATAAGTAGTTATAGTCTAGTGCTACCTAAGGCAACCTAGTTCTCTATAGCTCAGGGCTCTGATACCAATCTGTTACACCCCCAAAATATCAAAGTATAATGGCAACCGAGGGGGCGTGACTTCATGATTATCATACTTCTAAGCAATACAGAACGACCTCTATATGAGATGTTTTAAGAAAACGGATCACTTGAATTAGGAAATAATAAATTGTTTAAACATTCAGCGGAAGCATAAAATAGACAATACAACATTGTTTTAAATAGTACAAGTGATCTTCGTATAACAGGAAAATAATTGCAATGCATGAGACTTCATATAGCATCTTCATTCTTAATACATGAGAAAACATTGCTAAAGTGTCAACATAAAGTTGGTGAGTTCATAGGTTTGTTTAAGCAGAAAATGTAGTGTTTATGAATCACAAGATTTCACCCGCATATGACAATATAACAGATACAAAGTCATATAAATTGCATTACTATTGTCTAAGCTCATGACACCGAAGCGTTAACATATACCAACAATAAATGAATGCCCTTGCAGGTGTCTAACCCGGGACACCCGTAATCTGACTCAAATGAAACTGTGTTTGCTTGACTAATGTCAGTCCAAGACAAACAGGGATTGTCAATCCCGATAGATCTATCCATAACATTCGCGCTCACAAAGATTGACGGTTCATGATAAATCGGGCAAATATAGCAACTTGGGTTAAATCGGGACTTAGACCAATCAGTAATGAGTAATTGTACTTGTATTCACACGTTTGAAATAAGCAATGTTCTCACCCCAAAAGATGATTTAAAACAGTAGAGTAGGGGCTATGAAAACTCACCTTGTCGGTTAATCGATGGAGATTGGAAATGGATTAAGGCACGTCAAATAGCGACTCAGTCAAACACCTAAGTAATTATAACAATTACTGAGTTTACAGGTGATCAAGTTCCCTCTTTAACTCTCGATTAAAGATTTTCTCTGGCAAGTTGAAATCCCGTTGGTCTGGACCATTCACCGTAACCCAAGTCTTTCCGTATGGCACCATCGAGTTATCCCAAAACTCCGGGCCAAACTTCAAAGTGAATGGTCGTCGTTTGAAACATTATTTTGGATGGGATATACCGCACGAGGTGTCCTAGATCTCCAAACCTTCCTCAAGGACCAATGAATTCGGGGATCGGGTCAAGCATAGCGACCTTAAATAAGCGCTTCGTGGGAGGCACCCCATGCTTATCAGTAGTAGTAGTTTGTTTAGTAATGACTAAGGTGTTTTTTGTTGTGTGAGGAGGTTGTTGCTCTTACCAATTACCCGTGTTTCGTGTTTTGTGTTGTATGTCCCAGGATTTCGAATTGTTAAAACTCTCGGTTTTATCCTTATTCACTCGATAGTTTTCACATCCTCAGTTTCATTTTGGGAATTCCAGTATCACAAAATCTAATCGTACTAACGTTTTATCTTTTGGCCACATTAATAATTTGGCATAGATTTACGTAGGTACTCCTTTAAAACATCGAGGACGATGTTTAGTTCTAGTATGGGGGGGAGGGATCTCGATATTTGATTTTTGCTGCAGCCGTTGTTGCCACGGTATCCGTTTTTACCACCAAAAATTTTTGCAAAAAAAAAATACCAAAAAAAATGAAAAAAATTTTAAAAATTTTCCAAAAATAAAATAATGTAGTTTGTCACAGTTTTGACTTTCCTACATGGGTAGAGTGAGAATAATTTTGACTCGACTCGAGGTGTTAGAGCCCTTGCTTTGTTCCTTAACCATTTAATAAACGAAAGTTTTTAGGTAAAGCATTTCGCTGGATCATTTTATTAGGGATTTTAAATTTGCGATGAACGAGAACTTTGATAGTGTTAGTTTACAAGTAGGATGCTAAACAAGGATTATTTGGAAAATCTTAAAAGCTTATAAGTGTAACTTGTCGCTTTTTCTCCCCGAAGCTCTTAACCTGACTAATAAACGTGCTTAATTTTGCTTTAACTTTAAACCGACATTTTCTAAAAAGAAGCTCTTTCGGAAACGAAAATATTCATCTTAGTTCAGCCTTATACTTGAGTTTCTAAAACGAAATTTTCTCTATTACGGATAAATTGCACAAAATAAAAAATAAAAAATAAATAAATAAATAAAAAAAATATTGAAAAATTGAAACAATATTTTTATAGATATTTATATTGTATATCGTATATCATATATATATATATATTTGTAATAGTATATTATATAATTATATTATTATTTATATATATATTAGAAATGTGGGCTCTGATAAAGGTTTACTGCATTCTTGTCGGCGCACTACCGATGTTGCTGTCTTCAAAACAAGCCATAGTGAGATAATAAATGCACAAAGTGCATTCGTATAAGTGTTATCAATAAGGAAACTGTCATCAGATCTTGTCACTAATCTTGTCGGAAGCCACTGTGGCCCGAGCGTATGTAGTCATTGTAATTGATGACGGTTAGTTATAGAGTATATAGCAGAATAAATGATAATTATAATGGTTATGTTTTTTTCTTTTTTCTAGAACTCAAGTATAATTTTGGAACTAAGAAATACTTGCTCTAGACTTCAAAAGTTGTTGGTTGCGTCGGTAGATTATTTGATTAAGTATTCCTCCGTTGTGGTGTCAAAAAACCTGGGCCATTAAGTGATGAGGCTGGGACGTTCCGAGAAGAAAGGTCGCTACATGGAATAATCGCACCAATGAGATCATTAAATTTTTGATGTTTGCGTGCTTTGAGTAGTATTGTTTATTTAGCGGTAAATCTAAGAAATTCGGCCTAAAAGGGTGGAGTATCCCGCTATTACATTGCGAACATTCTCCTGTGGGGTCTCAACCTGATAACCTAAGCCGAACTCGGCTGGGATCTATCGAGAATATGCTGGTTGGTGGGTGATCTAGTCTTTTCCCCAGATTTCTTCGGAAATATCGTTATGCACATAAACTGTACTACTTTCTAAAACTGTCGATCTAAATTTAACTTAAAATTAAGCACAATCACTCTAATTGAATAATTGTCGGGAGCGAAAAGTTGACAAGTCATAGTTATAAGTAGTGTTAGCATCTTTACTTGTACTTAACGGTGATTTCGTTTTTACGCTTAGCTTGGGACTAGTGAAAAAACGGGGACGATGAATTTATCCGTCAGGACATCCGTAGATTATTCTATGGACGCTTCTCATTTTATTATCCCAGTGTTTATAAAATAAAGGAAGTCAAACAGGCAGTCAAGAAAAGAAAAAGGAAAATCTAAAAATATTAGGGATAGTTAGTGTACATATAAAAAAATGGTGAAAACGGGACTTGTCGAAGCTATTGATTCTTTAGTTCCCCTTGACGAACACTTAGCTACTTTTCGAGGTTATTAGTCGAGGGGGATTAAGATTCTTGGTTTCTTGAGTGTTTACTTCATAACATTGCGTGAGGACACGGCAATACCTTAGTATGGGGGATTTTGGTATGTGCTTAATTACACATACCATTTTCCATTAAAAACGGACTTAAATGACTAAAAACGTACCAAAAATACATTGTATTTGTATGTTTTGCATTTGAATTGTGCAGGGACGGATATTCAAAAAGAAAGCCAAAAACGACCAAACCAAGCACGGGATGGAAAAGACAAAGTCAAATCGAAGCCAAAGTCAGTCAAAGTCAGAAAGTCAACCCAGACAAAGTCAAAAGTCAACCAAGTGAAGAAAATACAACTTGAGGGACTAAAATTGCCAAACCTCAAGTTGTATTACAAGAATAACAAGACAAGGACTAAAATTGGAAATTGGGGGAAGTATAACTTGAGGGGCCAAAGCTGCCAACTTATCCAAAGCCATTTTTTCCCGCCCAACTAAACCCAGATACAACTCACGGGTGTCTTCCCACCCTTTTACCCTGCAACCTCTACAACCCCCTGGATAAAACATTTCCCCCTCCTCCACTATCTCCCCCCAGCTTTATAATTGCCATGTTGGCAATCCCTCACCATTTCCAAGTGATTTCGATGGCTTAGATGACTCAAAAGAAGCACAAAAGAAATTGAAGGCTGGGATTTGTTTTAGAATCACCTCACACAACAAGCACACTTGGTTTTTGTCTCTACAAAGAAACACAGAAGAAAGAAGAGAAGGAAGACCAAGAAACCAAGACCTTAATTCGTTTTAGTATAAATAGGGCCATTGTAACCCAAGAAAAAGGATCGTTCGTCGTTTTTCATATATAGCTCTTAGTTACATTTCAGCTTATTTTTATGCAATTTAATTTCCCAAGTCTTGTAACTTTAATTTTCGTCTTAATGCAAATTTGGAGTTTTTAAGTCAATTCTTGAATCTTTGTATTTCCTGTTAAAAGCATTACTTAATTTGTTTCGGTCAGTCTCTCGAAGCGCTGCTAACTCAGCCTGCTGCATCTGAAAGCGAGTCTCATGTACCTGATGCTGTGTCTGAATATGAGTACCCTGCAGTTGTAGCTGTGTCTGGTGTGCCTGGAGATGGGTCCCATGTGCATACACATGATCACGATGGGTCTGAATCTCCTGATGAGTCGCCTGACTCAATCCTATCGAGTGAGCCCAAGCCTCTCGGGAAGCATAGGCCTCCTCCTCCACCATCCATACTGTCTCCTGGAGAGTCATCCTATCCCTCATCAGTAAATCGACCCGCTGCGAGTCTATATCGACTCGCTATGATATACGAGACCTACTATCCTGAGCATCCTCTAGTAAAGCATACAAGTCTTGTGTATCATGCTCATGGAGCTCAGCAAGCTCTGTGACTCTAGTATTGACCTCTCTCACGGTCATAGGTGCTATCTGAGGAACTGCCTCTGCCGAATCTACCCAAGTATCCCTAATACTGTACCCAACATCTTTAATCCCCAGTCACCTCTCTTCAGCATCTACCGTGCTGACAAATCCATAATCTATCTCCCGACCTCTGGTAGGTCTAGCAGTAGAACTCTCCCCGACCTTGTATCTGAAGCCTAGGGTAGACAAATACAAACCTATCTTAAGGGAGGAGCTCAGACTCGGGAATGTCATACTACGGTCAAAAGGTGGTGGTTTGTATTGAGATGGGGGTGGTAGTGGTGATGGTAATGCTGGCGTAACTGCATCAATAAGGGCCTGAGTAGATGATATCTTGAGTGTCTGGATTTGGGTTGGACACCCAGATGATGGTAGTAATGGTGATGAATGTGCAGGTGGAGCTGTGCACCTAGCAAGGCGCTCTCCTGCAGAGGGTGGTGATAGTGAGATAGGTGGTGATGGTGATGGAGTAGTCATGGCTAGAAGTCTCTCAACCTCTGCCTCTGGTGGAAGGGATATGGAAGTCTGAGGCCGGACGGTAATCCTAGCCCCAATAGTAATGTCAGTGGAGGGGTGGTGTATGACAGGCCTTTATCTCTCGGGTGGGTAAAACAGGGCTTCATCCAACAGGTGCAGCAATAGTAGAGTTGGCCGGAGCTATATGCCCCTCCTCCTCCTCCTCGTCGTCCTCATCATCCTCATCCTCATTAGTGTTATCCCCAGATGAATCGCCGTCATCATCATCTCCATCATCTCCAGTCCATAGGATAGTCTACGGACATCTCTGTTCACTCGTCCTCGTATCTCCTCTGGGATCATCCTCAGGTCCGCCTCAGTAAACATGTCAGGGTGACTTCAGCAGTAGGTGAATCACAGGAGGTAATTGGCTTCTATCAGCCGAAAACTCTGCTATCCTCGTCCTGTGGAAAAAACTAGCGGTGTCTTGTGGATCCTCTGTGCCTGTATGTCAATCCGGTGATAGTAGGGCTACTGGCTTGTTTTTTTTTTTCTTTTTATAGCGGGAGTCCGTGTATCCTTAATACGTTGATCAGTAGGATGCCTCCCTCAAGATAACCATCCTCAATCATCGGCTCCCCAGAAGGCTATGAAGGGCTCAGTGTGGTGTAATCGGAAGTGTAGTATCAGCGATTGTCGCAGAAGACATGATTACTACAAAAAGATAAATACAATCTTTATTTAAGTATTTCTTATAGGAAAAATGGTATGATATGTCTATAAGCATTTAATTATAAAAGTCATATAGTAATATACGTCTATTCATTTAAACACAAGTATATGATCATGTAAGCCTTAGTACTAATATTGCTATAACATGCATGTCAGGTAAGCTCATTATTTTGATTCAACAAAGTAATGTGAGTATGTCACCTACAATCCCGTTTGTAAATCAAGTGTTTGAAAATAGTTATAGTCACAGACAAACTTTTTGGACCTGGTTCTCGTATTACCTCTGGATCTGATACCCATCTGTAACACCCTCACATATGAGTACGCAGCGAATGTTGAATATCCATGGGCGGCTAAATTTGGATCATTAGCACAAGATCTGAGGAACGACTAACTAACGTGTAGTTTGAAAAATACATTGGATAACAAAAATACTTGTTTGTTACATAAGACCATGCTTCAGAATGCTTCAACAATGTAAATAAAGATTCCGGTTTATAACAATTGTCTCCAAAATGTAATAAGACCCCAAATCTTATGTGTTGACTCTTTAATTATTGACTTCCAATCTATCATCGTACCTCGTGCCTTATTGACCTGAAAAACATGCTTAAAATGTCAACATAAAGTTGGTGAATTCATAGGTTTGTGTAGATCAATAGCAGGACCGCAAGATTTCCAAGTGTATGATTAAGCAACACATGCAAATATCATAAAAAGTAATTTCGTTTTCCTAAGCTCATGACACTGAAGCTCGACAAGTATGAATGCAATAAATTACCAATGAAATGCCCATGAATGATGTTCTAACCCGAAACATCCCAAGTCCGACTTGTTACAAACATTTTTTCTTTCCAGTATGCTAGTACCTCGATCGGGATGTCAATCCCAATAGATATACTCTATAACTTCGCGTTACATCAGTAATTGCAGTTCATGACTAATCAAGGCTCAGTGGTTATCGCTAATTTGGCAAACACGAAATCTTAGTATAAACATGTGCACTTGCGTCAATATGTAAACAAAGCTGTTCTCTACCCCAAAGATGTAGATAGTTTTAAATAACTGGTAATACATAGGGCTATGAACTCACCTCAGCAGGTAGTTCCTTGCAGTTTGCAAATACGCTCAAGTATAGAAAATAGTACGCCGTCAAATACCTAAGTAAATACGGCACGTCTTAGTCTATCACTTTAGAGTATGACACATAAATAAACTACATCACAATGCTAGTTTATTTAACTCATTATATATATTGTTATCACTTGTGTGGTAATAATCTCATTAACAGAATAGTCAATTTACTCGTTTGCTCTCGGGAAGGTATACGACTAAAGATAGGTTTCGTTAATAAATGGACATTTATTAACCCGACAGTTTATACACCGATAAACCTTGACTTTAAATATAATAATACTTTTATTATATTAAGTCCAGTCCGACACTTTAAGTATTTATAAAATCATTTAAATTTCATAACATACCTTGAAGTTCTCAGTTTGGCAACTTTAGTCCCTTTACTAAAGTTTGGTTAAATTATACTTTTAACCCCTAACTTCCCAAGTTGTTACTTTTAGTCCCTTAACTTTACAAAAGTTGTACTTTTAGTCCAAGTTAATTCAAAACAGTCCCTTAAGTTTGAAATATGTCAAAAAAGTCATGGACTTGTAAAATCTATATAAAAAAAAAAACATAATTTGTAACTTACATGTTTACAACTTCTTTTAATAGTTTGCTCTTTGTCACTTTTAGCTCCTTAACTTGTAAAAATCACATTTTAATCCGTTTAAGGGTCCTAACAAGTGGCAATAGAATTTTCTTAATTCCAATAATCACATATAATGTTTAAGCTTACAATATAAGCTCGGATGAGCTTATTTGGGCTTATTAGGCCTTAAAGTCTATATAAAGCCCGTTAACCGTTTTAAAAGTTCAAGACTTTCCAATTTGGGTCCATTATCATAACTAAGTTTCATTAAGTCCAAAATTATTACATAAGCTATTTTAGAGCTTATAAATAAGCTGTGATCCTTAATGGGCCTATTCGGCCTTATGTGTTATCCGAAATAGGCTAACTAGTCCAAATAAGGTCCGGTTCATTTATACTAGTTTCTATAAGTTTAAGTTCACTTTTAATAAGTCGCATAAGCTTATTGAGCTTATAAATAAGCCACACCCCCATGGTGGGCTGTTGGGCCGCTTAGTGGGCCTCGTAAATAGGCACGAGTCCACTTGCCTACAAAACAATTCTTACGGATGCAACTTTGTGCTATTAAAATTTTTAATCATGTTACTATGACTCTTAGTAACTAAAGCAACTTTTATCTTGATTTATCATAATCTTCACGCCAATAATGGGCATGTCATACCCCTTTCATGGCTTATTTTCGTTTTGTCTTTCGCCAAAGACGAGACTAGTGTATACTTCCTTTTACGAGAAAACAGTTTTATGTAACAAATTATATGTCGAAAACATGCCCACTTGCATGGTCTATCAAGTTAAAGTTTTTAACTTCGAAAACTAATCACAAAAGTTTCTTAACACAAGTCATAAATGAACACACGTACATATACGTGCTCGCGACATACATGGTCGTAGACCATGCACATCCTCGTCCTTGTGGCTTATGCCACGAATGTATATCGAGGATAAAAAGTCGAGCATACAAGGTCGGTCAAGTCCATGAGTATGTGACATGCATGGTTGAAACCCATGCATGTTCACGTCCTCGTGACGTGCACACATGAGCCAAACGTGACCCATCTCGTTTATATATAGATAGAAACGAACACAAAATATAAGAGGGGACCAAGATAAGGTCTTACAATGGCCCTAAGATTAGCGAGAGATGAGTGGCGAGTAGGATGAGTATAACCAAACCGCACACACCCTTAGCTTTCAAAAGCTTTAATCAAACCGAAATCTTAACTCGTTTCTTTATAACCCACCTTGATTGCTATACCCTTTTTAACTTAAACTTCATAGAATATTAACTCCATTGTTGTAGCTATGTTTGTGAATTAAGCAACAAGAATGTTTGGTGCCACTGCTTGCGAATCAACAAGAAGCAAGAATGAATTTGTTTGTTTAACTAAGAGGAAGAAAACAAAGACAATTATGTGTCTTTGGTTTCCTTGTGTATGCGTACACCAACTAAAGAAACAGGAAATGTGTTTGTGAATTTGCAATGAACCGTCCTTGTTGTTGCTTATTGTGAATTAATGAACAAGAAATAGCAAGAAGGACTTTGCTAGTTTAAGTGGTTAAGTTTAATAACTTTAGTTGTGTGGGTTTACCTTGTGGCTGAGGTCGTGTATATATGCAAGGGAACACACAAAAGTTAGACTTCTCACTAACTCACTCCTTTCCACTAACTCTAGATTAGTTAAGGTTCTCAAAGTACTAAGTGTAAGATATTGTAAGAATTGTGTAAGTGATTATGTTAATCTCGAAATGCTTGGACGCGTAGGATTGCTTAAGGAGTACAAAGATTTGACAATCTTTAGTTATATGTGCTAAATGGTACTTAATCCTAGTATCCATTGGATAATAAGTACAAGATTGATTGGGTTAATTTGTTTTATGTAAGGTTAGCCGAATATTTCCGGCCCTTGCGATTTCTTGACATAAAATTTCATAAGTTTTGTATTTAGGGATCAAAAGTGAGCATTGGTTTGAGTCTAGGTAAGTCTAGGTATTTCCGGGGTATGTCTAAATGTATTCTATTGCGAAACGTAACTCTCTTACGTGACCAATAAAAATAAAATACGCAAAGTTAATAATTCCTTTCAATAATTGTGTGTGTGTGTGTCGCAAGTTGCTACGGTTATAGTGCTATGCTACGAGTTCGAGCACTCGCGATAGTTTACATTAAATGGTTATTTCTAGTCTACGCGATTTGACTTAAAAGTTAAATTAAAAGTGAACGCGTATTGGACCAAAATAAACAGTGACGAATAAATAAGAGTCATAAAATGACCTGAAATTGAGAAATGTTACAACATCATATATGAAAAGGTACCCATATTGTGTGATAACATAAGTGATATTGCAAACAATCCAGTTATGCACTCAGAAACAAAGCCTATTATTATCAGAAGATCATATTCTCACAAGGGGACATTGAATTACATTCCATTCCCACTCAATATCAACTTTCTGATATCTTTACCAAGCGTCTGAATGAACCAACTTTCAAAAGATTGATTGTTGAACTAGGTATGCTGAATATTGATTCAAAACCTAAACCTTCAGTACTGACTGAAGAAAACTGAAGGATCTGTATTTTCATTCAAAACTGAACAAACTTTCACATTATAAAATATCAGTTTAGTTTTTTGCATATAACCTTTAGCTTGCTTAAGTGAAGTAACTAAGCAATCACATATGTCTCATTCTTGGATTTGTATGAGCATGTGTGGTTTTGTCGCCTTCGCTGGAGCACTGGTATTGGTCACATCAAGAACTGGACAAAACTGATTTAATTTCTTCAGTTTAGTTTACAAAAATAATTTTGATCTAATTCTTCAACTCTCTCGAGTGAAGTAACTGAGCAATCACATATGTCTCATTTATGGATTTGCGTGAGCATTTGTGATTTTATCACCTTCGCTGGAGCACTGGTGTTGATGAAGATTACAATAATCAATTCAACATAACATAACTCCAAATCTGAACCCAGTTCAGTTCTTTAAACATCAATCACAAGGTCAGTTTTAAAAAAGCAAAAGGGATTTTCTAAATTAATATAGTTTTCTCTGAATAATTTCTTTCCTAAGAAGTTGTTTATTTTAATAATATTAAAAAGGGATATCCAAATGTTAGAAATACCTCACCATCTTTCTCTCATCTACTTTTACAGTTGAATAGACGGTTGTTCACTGTTCTAGGTGCAGAAGCATGTTGTGCTGATGTATTTCAAAAGCTTTAAATTTATAATACTAGAATTACCGATTAATAGACGGAAACACACGGGAAAGTATACCCTTTCGAGTGTAGTAGAGTCTAGGTAAGTCCAGGTCGTCCCAAGGGAGTTGTGCGTTTTCAGATTCAAAAAGTAGTTTAGAAAGAAAGTCCAAATGATTGTCACGATCATTAGACTCATATTTGATTTAACAACTAAGTTATACCAAACGCTAGAAATAATTAGATTATTACCAAGATGATTAAAACATGTTTGTTTAGGCCAAGAGACATGAGATAAAACATATATAAGGATAGAGATGCACGCACAAACAATATATATAAGCAAGAAATGACGGGTAATCAATCAAGCAAATAACTATTCAATATGATAAGAATTCCTTTCGGCCTTTAATTCTCAACATACCAAATGAATTAAGATAGGTTTGTGGTTGATAATATAAAAAGCATACTCTCTTAATCAAGTTCATTAGACATGAGATTAAGCATTAAACATTATTATACTAGGGTTGATCATAGTTTTATTAACCAATTCTCACAAGGTTAATACCGAATTGCCATAGATAAACAACGCGAAATTTAATCAACCATAGAGCCCTTTCGTCTATTTCTTATTGTAATGACAAATCATACAAGTCTCAATGATCTTATCATAACAAAAGATGAAGCTCCCGAGGCCATCATCAAATGCATCAAAAATATTCAAGTTCATTTGAATGCCACCGTCCGTAATGTTCAACTGTAATTGAAACGAATTTGTTCAATAAGACACTGCGTGTATTTTATGAATTGTTGGCATTGATCAAACATTTGTTGCTCGCACTCCTCAATAGAACGGCGTTGTCTAAAGGCGAAACCGAACTCTTGTAGAAGTTGCTTGTACAATGTTAATATTTTCTAAAGATCCATTATTTTTATGGGCCGAAGCAATCAATACAGCTTGTTACACCTAAAAACGTTCATTAATCCGCCTTCGATACAACAAAACTCCATATAAGCTTATGCAAGATAAGAAACCGGATTTATCATTCTTTCATGTATTTGGTTCACTCTGTTATCCTACCAATGACAATGACGAACTGGGTAAATTAGATGCAAAAGCTGACATTGGTATTTTCGTTGGTTACGCGCCCGCAAAGAAAGCGTTCAGAATCTACAACAAAAGGACCCGGAAAATTATAGAAACATTCATGTGACATTCAATGAGCTGACAGCTATGGCTTTTGAATAATTCAGTTCAGGACCCGGGCTTCATTTTGCGACTCCTGCAACATCCAATTCAAGACTCGTTCCAAACCCTATTCCTCAAAAACCTTGTATTCCACCACCAAGAGATAATTGGGATCGCTTGTTTCAACCTATGTTCGATGAATACTTCACTCCTCCATCAATTGTTGTTTCTCCAGTTCAAGAAGTTGCTGCTCCGAGAGCTGTGGTTTTAGCTGATTCTCCTGTGTCAACTTCCATTGACCAGGATGCTCCATCAACATCGGATTCACATCAACACAAGAACAAGAACATTCTCCAAACATTTCTCAAGGTTTTAAAGAATCACCAAAAATACCATCTTTTCGTGATAATCCACTTTATGAATCTTTTCATGAAGACTCGACTTCTCAAGGATCATCGTCGAATGTGAGAGAAACCCATACTCCATTTGAACACCTTGGTAAATAGACCAAGGATCATCCTATAGCAAACGTGATCGGCGATCCTTCTCGCACTGTTTCTACAAGAAAGCAACTCCAAACTGATGTCATGTGGTGTTATTTTGATGCCTTCATAATCTGCTGTAGAAAAAATAAAATAAATAAAAATATAAAAAAAAAAAATGATATAAAAAAAACCAAAAAAACTTCAAACAAGCAATGACCGAACCGTCATGGATCGATGCAATGCAAGAAAAAAATTCATGAATTTGAAAGGCTAAAAGTTTGGGAATTGGTGTCGTGTCCAGATAAAGTGTTATTGGTCAAACTTAAATGGATTTATAAGGTCAAAACAGATGAATTTGGCGGGGTACTAAAGAATAAAGCTAGACTAGTTGCTCAAGGATTCAGGCAAGAGGAGGGAATCGATTTCGAGGAATCATTTGCACCGGCTGCTAGAATAGAGGCAATCCGTATCTTCGTAGCAAATGTCGCTCATAAGAATACGACGATCTACCAAATAGAGGTCAAAATAGATTTCTTAAATGGCGAGCTCAAAGAAGAGGTCTACGTTTCTCAATCAGAAGGATTTATTGATCAGGACAACCCATCGCATGTGTACAAGCTGAAAAAGGCCCTCTACGGTCTCAAACAAGCACCACGTGCATGGTACGACATGCTGTCAAGCTTTCTAATCTCACAACATTTCTCCAAATGTGTAGTTGATCTAACACTCTTCACATGGAAAGCTGGGAACGACTTATTACTTGTACAAATTTATGTTGGCAATATAATATTTACATCCACTAATACTGCCATGTGTAATGAGTTTGCTAATACGATGACATAAGTTCAAAGATGTCAATGATGGGCAGATAGGGGGGTATCTCTCTGATCTTCTTTACTCCTTCTTTTACCTTATCAGATTCGTATGTCGAGAATACAATACCAATCCCTTCGGTGGTGTGGAATTTATGGCCCGTGAATGGTGGAAACTACGATTCCCATTTTCTGCATTGCTATCCTCCCCAGTGGCATATTATATGACGAATCAGACTTAATGATCACAAAGTTGAGAGTTTCCTTTCTTGTGAGAGAGTCATCGCCTATCATGATTTCCAAAGGAATTTTCCCAACAGACCAGGATTTTTCTCTTGAAAATCCGATTAAAGGGACCTTCGAGTCTACCTTGGATGCTCTGATGGACGATTTTAATTTTCATGAAGTGTTAGGATTATGAAAATCCATGTAAAAGACTCGGTCACCCCGTGTTATATCTAGCATAGGTTAGCTCGTAGTCTTAGTTTTAATCGTTTAGTTACCGTACGACTTATAGTGTTGGGCCGGGTCTTTACCCACTTGTTAGCCCACTCCATGGCCCATTTAGGGGCACCAAAACACTTGTATAAATACCCCTTTCCAGCCATGGAAATGGGTTGGTTGTTCATTTGATAATACACACACTTAAAGGTGTTTTCTCTCACTAGACTAGTTACATCTTCTCTCTAGAAATTTGGCCAACCCATCATTCCTAAGCTTGTATTGTGATATCCAATATACTACAATTGGTATCAGAGCCCATGGGATGATTAGATAGATTATGTGTGCGTTTTCTTGGTTAGTTTAGATCAAAAGTTTGGTTTTTGAAGGTTTATGGTCTTTTTCTTGACACTCTTTGATTCTCACGTTTGTGATGTTAAAGTTAGTGTTTTTATAGTTGTTATAACCTTCTAGGATCAAGTTGTACAAAAGAAACCAAGCAAAAACGTTCAAAAGGGTGATTTTTAGGTGTTTTTAGGTGAAAAAGTTCGTATTTTTCTTCACTGCGTTTTGCCTCTCTAAGACATTCTTGGTTGCGTTTTGCCTCAAATAGTACACTGCGTTTTGTCGTTTTGTATAGTACAACAGTACTGCGTTTTGTCGTATTTGGGGTTGCGTTTTGGTCACTGCGTTTTGGTTATTGAAGGTTGCGTTTTGCCTACTTGAAGACCTCACTGCGTTTTGCTTGAAGATCTCACTGCGTTTTGCTTCAAGACCTCATTGCGTTTTGCTTCAAGACATCCATTGCGTTTTGCTTGAAGACCTCACTGCGTTTTGCTTGAAGACCTCACTGCGTTTTGCTTCAAGACCTCATTGCGTTTTGCTTCAAAGTTTTCCTGCGTTTTGCTTCATTATCCTGCGTTTTTTGCTCAAGACCTCCATTGCGTTTTGCTTGAAGACCATATTGCGTTTTGATAGAAAGTAACTCTGGCAAAATTTCATTCTTCACTGCGTTTTGTCTAGGCTTCTTCACTGCGTTTTGCCTAAGTTTCATTATCTTCATTACGTTAACTTATTTCAACCAAACCAAATCACAATCAAACAACATATCACCTAATCCAACAAACAATCATCACTTTTAACATACAATCACTAATCATTGTACCGATCCAAAGTTTATCATAATACAAGTAATCAACCATGTCCAGTAATTCAGATAATATTCAAGCGGGTTCCGATACCCGCCCTCCTATGCTCGATAGGACTGATTACGAATCATGGTCACAACAAATCTGATTGTATTGTAGGGGAAAGGAAAATGGATTGCAAATTCTTTAGTCGATTGATCAAGGACCATTTGAGCTTGGAACTACAAGGGATGCACTCGGAACTACCCTTGAGGGATGTGTCCTTCTTGGACCAGAAATGCCTCGTACATATGAGGATCTCAGTGACACGGAGAAGAAACGATACGATGCAGATGTCCGTGCCACCAATATTGTGCTTCAAGGATTACCCAAAGATATCTACAAGCTCATCAATCACAACATTGAAGCAAAAGCAATTTTGGACAACGTCAAAATGCTTCTTGCAGGTTCTGAGCTCACCAAAGAAGACCGAGAATCACAGTTGTACGATGAATTTGAGCGGTTCAAGATGCTTCCAGGTGAAAACATCAATGAGTACTATGTTCGATTTCACAAGCTGGTCAATGACATGAGGAATATCAGAATGACAATGCCTAATATTCAACTGAACTCCAAGTTTGTGAACAACATGTCACCTGAATAGGATAGTTTTGTGACAGCCTGGTATGCGTTTAATTACACATACCTTTCACCATTAAATTTGAACTTAAATGACTCAAAACGTACCAAAAAATACATTGTATTTGTATGTTTTCACTTGTTTTGTGAAGGAAACGGATATCCGACAAAATGACGAAAAATCAAGCCAAAAATGACAAAATCAAGCACGGAAGGGAAAAGCATAGAAAAGCCAAAGTCAAAAGTCAAAGTCAACCCGGAAAAGTCAACGCTCAAAACCAGAGCCGACACCGAAGAATACTTAATGGGCCCACCCGAACCCATCTAATGTGCCGGATAAGCCCATTAGTATATTTTATGAAAACATTAAAAGGTCCAAAGTCCAAATCTTATAACCG
>BQNB010112410.1:1541-22159 GCA_026074375.1 Tanacetum coccineum
CAAGTATCATG
The DNA here is from genome assembly GCA_026074375.1 of Tanacetum coccineum. Lineage (NCBI taxonomy): Eukaryota > Viridiplantae > Streptophyta > Magnoliopsida > Asterales > Asteraceae > Tanacetum > Tanacetum coccineum. Next base: position 1,553 of record BQNB010112410.1, read on the forward strand.
ACATAAGTTTGATATCAAGAAACAAGGAACACAACTTGAATGATAGATATCAGATTCTTGTGGCAAAATGAGCAATTGAGAGGGTTGTGTAACATGTTACTTGTAGCAGAATATCAAGACTTGGCATAAATGTTTATGAGGATCCGTTATTCTCGTAGTTTACCAACATAACTCCTGAAAGTTACTTGTAAATCACAATTGATATTTAGTGATTTATTAAATGAAAAATGCAATTATAACTAGAATCAACTAAACGGAAACAAATTTTTTTGTTGTTCAAAGGTTTCAGAAACATGTATAACATGCGAGACATTCGGAATGGCAATGCTTAGACAACGCGAGACTGACCCAACGGCCCACTCAGGAGAGTGTCGGTGCACATTGGGGAACGCGGCTATTTTCTTGCAAAGTCCTAACCAAACTGAAGCTAACTACTCATTGTAACATCATAAATCGAAAGACAAAGATCCAAAATCATCATGTAACCATTCTAAACACACATCAAATTAAACCTAATAGATCATGACAATGTATTAAACACACAATATCACATAACATTCAACCGGAACTAACATATCATAACTCATATCCTACAAAAGTTAATTACATTCAAAGCAACAAATTCTAAACCATATATCCGAGATTGATTTAGATGAAGTGTTGTAAAATAAGCAATACATTCTCAAAATATCAGAATTTCAACAAGTTCAAAAAGAGTCTCAACTTCTAATACCTACAGCATACAAACGAGAACTCTAGATATCACATAACATTAGCCTAACCAAATTATCGGATCATAAATTCATTTTCTACTAATTTCAAGTAGTTTTGAGGCAATAAGTGATGAGACTAACAAATTCACTACGACGTTAATTCGAAATGAGTGTTGCATAGCAAGCAGATTGTCGAAAGCATCATAAAAACATTATTATCACACATTAGCAGCATGAACTTCAAACTAAGCCTAATAAGCAACTCCAGTGTCTAGTAAAGTAGTATACACACACTATACGGATCACATAACATTAAACCTTACAAAAAACACATAACTAACTGATCACAAGTTCAAACTATACTAAACTTAATCAATTTCGAAGCTTTAAACGAATAAATTAACAAATTAAATACACTAACTATTGATTGTAATATCGTAAAAACGAAAGACGACAATCCAAAATCATCATAAAATCCTTGTAATCAGACACCTAATAAGCGAGTCAAACAGTTAATTATGTACCCTATAGAGATGACACAACATTTAACCTAAACTAATTAACTAATCATAACTTCATTTTATACTAATTATCGAAGCTAGCGCGAAGATCCGAAATCATTACGATCACATTTCAGAAGCAACTACTTAAAGTAGTTAATTGTGTGTAATAAACACACACATTAGAAATCACATAACAAAAACTAAACTAAAGTAAAGTTGTAGCAATATATAACCAATTTCATACATTTGAAAGGATAAATGAGGCATTGATTGATTTGGATTTCTAAGAGGCATTGATTTGCAGTAGTGAAGTGAAAATTAGGGGTTACCTGAGAACTGGTGAGAATGGTTAAAAGCGAAGCGACGGCGTACCACTGCGTCTCATTCTCTTGGTGGTGGTGGTGGTGGTGATGGTGGAATAAACAGAATAATGGATTGGGTTAATTTAAAGGAAAGGGAGGAGAGAGAGTCTGGAAGAAAACACACATTTAGTGTGTGAAAATAAATGACCGAAAATAAAAGAATAAAAATAAAATGCTTTAAATAGTTGGGAGAAAAATAGGTTTATTAAGTTTAAATCTTAGATCAATCTCTACCATTAGATCAAACTCAAATGGATGGTGGGGATTTGTCCCTTGGTATGTGAGAAGCAACTGGTATGCAAATGAACTTTTCTCATATTGTCAATGCTAACGTGATAAGTTGATAACTTTAGAAATATTCGCATCATGTTTGACCATAATTTTAGAGGATTTTTTTCCTTCTAACAATGTAGCAACTTGATTTAAAATGCACGCATGTCACATTGCATTTAAGATTTCGCATTATGATGCCTACTTCCGAGGTCATCTCATATTGTGTTGGCATTATACAGTAATATACCACAAATTTGTAATGCGAGCATTAGTCGCAATTGTCCATTTGGGCCTTTTTCTAAGAATTAAAATCATGTACAACTTCTAAGAAAATGAAGCTTGTAATAATCGGCCAGAAAAAAAGCACACTATGAAGTAACTTTGTGACTTATTTGTATGTTTATCGACTTTATTCCATTAACTTGGTACTTGACATAAATATGTGAGGTCAGGTGATGACGTATAGTATGGATCGGCCCGACCCACTCATACTGTTATGGGTTTGGTAGCCGTTGATGGGCCTCCGGCCCACGCATCGCGGTCACGGCCTCCTGGACCTACGGGTCGCGGCTACTGGCACGCTGTCCGTAACCGCGGTATCTTCATAAGTTATCTTTAGGAAATGATAACCTAATTAAATAAGAGATATGCTTTACTTATTTAAATCAGTTAGGATAATTCCGAATCCCTACGATATCGGCCGTGTCTTGGGCCGAAAGTTATGGAAACCCTAAGGGTTATTCAGCCTATAAAAGGAACACAATTATCATCAATACATGTATCTCACAAAAACCCTAATTACATCTGATTACTTCCCAAAAGTCATATACTTACTCTCACGCCGGAGTCCAATCGTGGGATCCGCTCCCACGATAAGATTAATGGTGTTTTATTCCTTGTGCATGGTCCTCTAAACAAGTTTACTTGATACAAGAACAAGGCACTATATACCCGAATAGCTGCCTATTCGGGCCGAACAAGATCCGACCTAACTTTTGTATTAACAAGTTGGCGCCATCCGTGGGACCATACACTAGGAATCACTCTCAAAAATGAGTGCAATAGCTAACATAACCCCCATCGTGACCACTGTCACAAAAACTGCAACCAAAGAAAAAACGCCAAAGGAAACACCCACGGTCAATATCCTAGACTTCTGTGAGGAGCATTACGAGGAAATCTTGCCAGTCATTATGGACAAAGTTCGTCGTGACAAACGAAAAGAAGTCCATACTAGGCTGAACTTTGGAGAAAGTTCCAAGAAAAGTCGAAGAATGAGAGAGGGCTCTCAAAACTCAAGCGCTGGCACCCTGTCCGCAAGATACCGTAACCCGTCAGAAAGGCCCAAAATGCGGGATCGCTTGGGAAACAACGGCGAAAACGTGTTCGGCCGGCTAGGCCATCGAAAGCAGAAAGCATTCGAGCGACTTAGCAATACTTACTCGCCAAGCACAACTAAGTCCGGGCCGGACAGGACAAACTCTAGGGATCATTCTTACAGCAGAGGCCGTCCTCACAGACGAGACTCTCCTAGTAGAGATCGTTTCCAAAGCAGAGACCGCTCCCGCGGCATCGAAGAATCATATGGTAACACTTGCTCCTTCTACAGGGGAGGAGACACGCATAGATCTCACTCTCGCGACAGGGACCGCTCTCGTAGCACGAAAAGAGGAAGGGAAAGTGAATCTTCGTTATCTCGTGTGTCAGAGAGCGGTACTAGTGATGGAGGACACTTGAAGTCAAGGTCAAGAAAAAGGCATAGGTCTACAGATGAAGAGGATCTGGCAGTACCCTGGTCGTGCGAGGATGTGAATCTGTTCACACCTCGAATCCGCAACTTCAAAAGTTCGCGGAAAACGCGAATGCCCAACAATGTAAAAACCTATGACAGAACAGGAGACCCATAGGATCACCTAAAAATCTTCCAAGCCTCGGCACAGGTAGAACGTTGGGCAATGCCTACGTGGTGCCACATGTTAAACTCTACCCTAGTAGGGGCCGCGAGGGTCTAGTTCGATGAGCTACCCCGGAAAGCATAGATGGATACAAGGATCTCAAAGCGGCTTTCTTAGCGTACTTCATACAACAAAAGAAGTACGTCAAAGATCTGGTAGAAATCCACAACATAAAACAGAGGGATGGGGAGACCATTGAAGATTTCATGGAACGCTTCAAAGTCGAAACCGGACGCATGAAATGAGCCCCTGAATGCATGCGAATCTCCGGATTCATGCATGGAGTCAATAACCCTGAATTGATAAAGAGCCTCAATGAACAAGTTCCAAAAACCATGGAAGAAATGATGACTGCCACCACTGCTTTCATACGGGGAGAAACTGTTGCCGCTTCAAAAAAAGGCCATACCTCGTGGAAATCACAAGACCAATCCAAGCAGCATGGTTCAGAGCGAAGATCAGACTTCCGAGGTCAGCCAAGGGAAGGACGAGGGTCTAACAGGTTCACCCCCCTCACCAGAACACCCAAAGAAATTCTCGCAGCCGAAGTAGGAAAGTTCAAACCGCCACCACCTATGGTAACACCGGTAGAGAAAAGAAGCAGCAACAAGTTTTGCGACTTTCATAATGACAAAGGGCACAACACGGATGAATGTATGCAGTTAAAGAAGTAGATCGAAGAATTGGTGCGAGCAGGCAAACTTTCGCACTTAATCAAAGAAATCAAGCAAAGTAGAGAACAACCGAAGGTTGGGAAGAAGGACGTCCTGACCAAGGATAAGCCCACGGCAATCTATATGGTACAACCGTGGCATAGAACGACAAGACAGAAAGTGACTCAAAGCTTCGCCCGCATCAGCAAAATTACATTCCCACCACTGGCTACCAGTGGAGGAGCAGAAGGCCCGCTCGTCATAGAAGCAGAAATTGGCGGGCACATGATCCACCGCATGTATGTAGACGGAAGTTCCTCAACGGAAGTACTCTACGAACACTGCTTCAACCGGCTCCGGCCAGAAATCAAGAGCCAAATGGTCCCGGCGACAACATCGTTAACCGGTTTTAGTGGATAAACTATATGGCCGCTGAGACAACTTAGGCTCTTGGTAACAATAGGAGATGCAGATCATTACACAAAAGCATGGATGAATTTCATGATCGTAAGGTCATTGTCACCGTACAATGATATCATTGGAAGGCCTGGAATACGAGAAATTCAAGCGGTACCATCCACAACCCACGGAATGCTTAAGTTCCCGGTCGATGGAGGAATAGTCACTATCCGTAGCACTATCTTGATACCCGCTGAGTGCGCCATGGTGACCACGTCGTCTAAGGAGACACTCAAAGAGGCTGAAGTCCGTCATGACAATTTTAAAGTAGCTTTACATCCGAATTTCCCAGATCAAGAAGTGGCAATCAGAGGGACGCTATCCGCAAAAGGACGGACGGAACTATGCTCACTCCTGAAGAAAAACTTGGATATATTCACATGGCAGCCGTCAGACATGACAGGAGTACCGCGATCGGTAGCTGAACATCGGCTAAATATTCGGGAAGGATATTCGCCTGTTCGACAGAAGAAAAGAGGTCAGACCCTGGAACGTGCCAAAGCCATCCAAGCGGAGGTACAGAAACTAGTAGAGGCAGGGATCATGAGAGAAGTTTATTATCACGACTGGCTGTCCAATCCGGTCATGGTGAAAAAGCATGACGGTAGCTAGAGGATGTGCGTGGATTTCACGAACTTAAACAAGGCCTGTCCGCAGGACTGTTACCCCCTTCTAGAAATTGACTAGAAAGTCAAATCTCTCTGCGGCTACCCCTTCAAGTGTTTCTTGGACGCTTACAAAGGCTATCACCAGATACAGATGGCAGAGTCAGATGAGGAGAAAACGGCTTTCCATACTAGCCAAGGGGTATATTGCTATACAAAAATGCCATTCGGCCTCAAGAACGCTGGCGCCACATACCAGCGGCTAGTTGATGTGTGTTTTTCAAGTTTTAAATTTATAATACTAGAAATACCGATTTTTACTAAAAACACAACACTCGGGAAGTATACCTGTTTGTGTATAGTATAGCATTTAGGTAAGTCCAGGTCGCTCCACGGGAATTGAAGTTTTCACGGTTTGAAATTAAGGTGCTAAGGCTAAAATGATTGTCACGGATCAAATTAACCAAATCGTTCATATATCGAATATTGCAAAGAAAGCAATGAAGAGATGATTCAACAAGGAATTAAAGTATGTTCGTTTAGGCAATGATCACTTAGATAATGATGTGTTTGGAATAGTGTTTATAAGTTTAGAAAATAGAGTTATCACAAGTTATAAATCCTTTCGGCCTTTAAATATAACTAGTGATTATATCGATTAATAACAACAAATCCTTTCGGCCTTTATAAGTTATTATAACCAATATATTTAGTGGAATGATAAAACATAAGTTTATAAGTATCTTTTCGGCCTTCACACTTAGAAAATCATGTTTAACCATTTCAATAAACACATATCCAAACGCTCTATATCCAAGATCACATTATGCCCAAACAAACATAAGATTACTACTCCATAATCAAAGTAACAAAACACCTAACATTCATCATAGATTCAACAAGGATTATATTCAAAAGAGTAACAAGATTTATACCAATTCAAATAGCAAAGTATGGTGATTTCACAAGAATTTTCCAATAACACTTTATTATATTCAAAGCAAATTCTGGAAACTATGAACAATTCCATCACAATTGCTAATAGATTCGAAATAACACTACAACTATGCCTCTTTGATGGATCAAAACCTAAGAACAATGATGAACATCAACCAAGACTATCCAACTTCTTTAAGAACTTCTCCTTACTTTGATTCTAATGCTAGTGGTGATGGTGGTTTGAAGGGTGGTTTGGTTTCTTGGTTTGTCAAGCCAAGAACACCAAGAACACCTATTCTAATGGTTCCAAACGAAGTGGAGTTTGTGTGTGAGAGTTGTGCGAAGAATGGGAGGAATGAAATGTTATTATAGGATTTTTCGAGGCAAAAGTGTCCCCCACTTGCATAAAAGTGCGCCGCACTTAGTGCATTAATGTTGTCTTCATTAAATGCCCGACTTTTCAGTTCTGGTGGAAAAGTACGCCGCACTTTTTTACAAGTGTGCCGTACTTTTTTACAAGTGCACCGCACATTTGGCATTTCTAGTACTTGGTCTTTTGCGTCGTTGTAGATAATTGAATTCTCTTTCCGTGGCCGCTTGAATCAACTCAATCCGAGTTCGTATGCTCCAGTTATGGCCAAAACAGTGAACAGGTGTCGGGAGATCTTTATCTTGAGTTATTTCTTTGTTTAAGCTTCAAATCTTCGTGTAATCTTCCGTATCCTTCCACGACACGTACCTAGAACATATAATAGCAAATATACTTGATTAAGTATCAAAAGTTCACGAGAAATGATCAAATAAATGCAAATAACGCCGCCGAAAACATGTATAATTTAGGCATTATCAAATCCCTCCACACTTAGCTATTGCTTGCCCTCAAGCAATTAAAGCGAGAAAACAAGATCATTTATCGTGACGTGGAGAAAAAATCATTTTAGCATTAACAAGTGTTTACCAGTTTTATAACTTTTCAGGCATAGACATATAACAGAGCACCTCACATAGGGAAAGTGTTTGTTTTTGAATTCACACGAGTCACTCAGATAGGGTTTTATATTTGTGAAGTCACTCAATTGCACAGACATAATCTAGGTCGCTACCATATGCTTGTACTAGACACATAAACATGCCCGTTGCGGCGTGAGCACCTAGACAGAAATCTCAAAGAGGCAAAACGTGATAACGATGAGGGTGAATAGCAAATACTTGATTCCATGTGCCAGAACTTTGCCTTATACTTTGAACTTTTATTATTTTTTTTCTTTTCTCTTTTTTTCCTTCTTTTTTATAATTTTTTTTCATTCCAGATACTGCGATAACTAAGGCTGGCACAAAACTTCTTCTTCATCGAGCACATTTTTCTTGTTCTTGGGATACTTTGGGGATCTTAACACTAAAAGCAAGTGCTGCAGATACATGATTGCATAGGGATTTATTTCACCTCTTATCATTCGACTTTGTCTATAAATTAACCTCACTGCGGTCTAGTAAATGATGATCAAGCACAAGTTTTGGAGCTACTAAATTACCGGCCCACTCATATAACTTTCAACCAATACTAATGCTCCAGAAAAGGCAAAACCACATATACACATCTATAACGATGGAATAGATACACATGATTGCTCATTCTTTAACTCAAACAAGCTAAAGGCAAAAATTATCTTGGGTATCAAAGGTGGATACCCGAATTCTTTAAGGCTAAATTTCTCACAATTTAAGTGGGTTGATTTTTGTGCTAGTTATAGTGTCAATCCGGGTGGATTTGTCTTACTAAGAGTATTCATTTTTAATTTTGAAAGGAAAGCATATATTAATTTTTATTTTATTTTTTATTTTCCAGAAAATATCAGTTTAAAGTTTAAAATTTTCTGCAGGGCAAACATAGAAGGACATGATTAATTTTTCTTATTTGCTACCCCTCCACACTTAATTTGAACATTACCCTCAATGTGAGAACTGATAAATATAGAAAATAGGGAAAATTAAGAGAAAACAGTACTTTCCGGTGCATAGATAGATATAGCTGCGAGGGAGCTATCCTTGAGTGATTCCAATACGTTCTTTTTTTAGTCAGGAGCGAGAGCTCCTCCACACATAAGTTGAGCATTATGCGTAAAATTGAAACTTCTCGGGTTTCTTAAGTTCTTGTTGAATTATGAAGGATAAGGCGTGAAACGGAACGCCAAGCATGTGTATTCTACCACATGTAATATAATACTCCAATTATATAAGTCTCCAAGTGTAAAACGCTAACCACCAATCCAAGCTCCACCTGTTTTATTTAATCTGCAAAATAGACACAACTACAAGAACCGTAAAATACTAAAGCGCAATTTCGTAGGCACCACGGTTGTATTTAGCGTATGCAACAAGCCTTTAAACCCCTCGGTGTCCCGAGTGGACGAGTTATAGTCTCGTGAGGGTTTCCAACGAACACACCCATAAAGTTCGATAAATTTCTTTTTGGATGCCGAAATCGAGGTAAGAAACACACCGGCCGAATGCGTGACATACTTAAAAACTGCAAATTTTTTTAGTTTATATATATATATTTATTTGTTTAGTTTTAGTTTTTTATATGTTTATTTATTTTTACTATTACTACTATTATTATTATTATATTTAACTTGATTTAAGATTCCTTAATGATACGGTTCAAGTGGGAATGATCCACTTTTAAACATTTAGGGTACGACATTTTTGGTATGTACTCATGGAAAGGATATTTTTTTGTTTTTACCACGTGATAGCCCTTTTCTGATGTTTTAATATGTTATTTTTACCACGTGATAGCCACTGTTTGTGTCTTAATTGGTTTATCTCAAACGATGATAGGATGAAGTGTTTATGAATTATTCGATAATCAGCGGACTTTCCACTCCCGGATTACGACATACACGTGCACGGTGAAAGCTTGAGTGAGGAGGTGGGTCAGTCGCACTTGGTGTGTTCTGAAGAAGGTATTGTTTTGAGACTTCTCCCACTCATCTATTTTTCTTTTCATGTTTTTAATTTTAGTTTGGAAATTATTTTCAATTTGCTTTATTTTTAAAATCATATCATTAACATTGTTTTTGAAAAACATATTTGTAACTCTTTGACGATCCAATAATTTGGTGATTGATTTTTCAAAATCAGTTTTAGATTGAGGTAAAACACCGGTGGGTTTTACCATCGTCTTCTAGTAAAAATGTTTATCATGAACAGTTCTCATGCTACGGATATATCTTTTGAAATCTTCGAGATCATTTTTTAGATCATTGTTTAATTCTGTAAGCGATTTCTCAGAATCATTAGGATTATGAAGGGATTGGGGAGAATACGAATCCTGAGAATTTTGGTTTTAATATCCTTCAGATTGGATGGAATTTACTTCATGACGTTCACACATCGGCGTGTCATTGTTCAGGTGGTTTTTAGAAGCGTTTCCCTCTCTAAGCTCATTGTATTTGTTACGTATATCTTGCAATTCTTCATTTAAGCTTATAATTTGAGAATCCATAGCCTTCAATTATTTTCTTAACTAATAAATATCCTTATTACTATTACTTCTATCGGCAAAAGCAACAGATTTTTGATGATGTTCGTTTTTAGATTTAATGGGCCAATCATGTTCGAAAAGGACTTTGTCATCAAGAAATTGAAAAGCTTGATTTGGAGTATTGTAGCGGAAGATTCCTCCAGAATTACGTCCAGGATTCCCATGCAGTGGAGGAGGGGTTCCTGAAGTTGGGTTCGTCTAGACCATGATAGAATATTTGAATAATAGCTCCTTTGGTCAGATCGTGCCCATGGCATTTTCGAAGCATGTTCTTGAGTCATAACCAAGCGTCGGTTAGACTTTCACATACGAGTGAGGAGAAAATTACTGATTTCCAAGAAAAAGACGGTTAAATAACAAAATGTGGAAAGACTATGTTTATAAAAAGCTCTTCTCATTCGTTCCCACGATGTTATAGACTCTCTTTAATTTCGTTTAAACCCGGTTTAGCTACATCGCACAAAGGAAAAAGGCAATATTAAAATCTATACGGCTCACTCTGAGTTCACCGTATCTGAACATGTTGCAATTGCGAAAATTTTAACGGATGTGGTCAGCGATCTCCCACAATAACCATCGAATTTAATGTTTTCACCCAAATCTATATTTCAAGTAGGTACTGTTAATAACAAAGTTGTCATCAACATCAACTTTAACAATGGCAGAACTAGGAGTCGGTGCTATAGTCTTAGCACTTTCCCACATGGGGTGATCATCGGGATCGAGGATTATTATTTTTTGGAGCGGTAAATTTGGTTCTGGTTCGACATCCTCTGCAGGTATATTTATGATGATAAATTCATTAACGATAGGATGTTCGGTGGAAGATTTGTGTGATTCGATCTGAATAGATTCTTTTTGGATAATTTTAAATTTACAAGACCTTTTTATTAAATTTTTATTTAATATATATATTAGACTTACTAGTTGTTTTACGAAAAATAGGGGATTTATACATATGTTAAGCATTTTGCAAAAATACATTTATATATATATATATATATATATATATATATATATATATATATATATATATATACTAGTTACGTAACCCGCCCAACGGGCGGGTTCGGTCCATAAATTTTGTTTAAGACAATCTTTGTAAACATAGAATCTCCATTCCTCTTTTTCGTTTGGTTCTTGATTGTGTGACATTTGTAAAAACGAAAGTAATCTTTGTTATTGCATGCCCAACGAACGGGTTTGGTTCTTAAATATTTTTTGGAGCCGGTTCATGGGGTCGCTTCATAATAATATAAATAATACTAAGTAGATGAAATAATAATCCTACTAAACAACACATAATAATTTTAAAAAAATTGCAACAAAATGGGCACATACATTACAATAGTGCAAGGTTCAATGGCATTACATCTTGCGATCCAAATACATTTGGTGGTCTGAGACCTGATCATGAGAACTAAAAATGAATAAATTGCAAATTAAGAAAAAAAATGATACATAATTAGCAAATCCAAACATGCCTTCCATTGTTAGCATTCATCTCGGGTATGAAAAAGACGATTCCCATATGTTGCTCTTTTGCCCGTATAGAAACACAAAATGTTCAGAAACACCTTTACCATTAGTATAAAAACCAAACCGGAATATCAAGAACCTTTTTTTTGCAGCATTGTTCAGCATTAAGGAATAGACGGTGACTAATTTGTTACCTGCTCAACCAAAAACTCGGTTTCAACAAAATGAGCTAAACTTCTCTGCATGAGACAGCAGTGGTTTTCGCTTTAAGAGCGTGTTTTGGTTCAGAGCTAAATTCTCTGAACCATGTTTTCACTGTTAGTATATCTGGAGGTAGACAATGACTAGCAAGGATTTATGGATAACCTGAAACCAATAAACGTTATCCAAGTAAGAAAAAAACGCAAAAAAAAAGAAAGGGTAAAGTTTAATTACATATAAAATTATAGATATTTTTATAGATTATTTATTATAAAGCGATAAATACAATGTCCGAGTGCCAACGGCCAATATGCAGTTCACCCAAAAGGCAAAAATCATAAACACACTAATTCCAACTCTAAACATAGGGTGGAATGCACACATAAGCAACCCACTTTAGGCCGATACCCATTGCGGCCAGTATACTTCTATTTATCACGTAACATGGCAATATACTTCAAGTTGTAGTCCTTTGATAATGATTATCAGTAGTTCAATTGTTGTTATTCTATCGCTATTTGAAAATCCAGCAACTAATTTTGATCCTAAAAATGGGCAAAAATTGTTGCTTAAAAATACAGCATATTGCATGATGTCTGAATTGGCCTAAAGTACGCTGCTATTGCGAGCACTTGATACTTTGTAAGCTTTAGTAACCTAAAAAATACAATACTGAGAACAAATTATTAATACAGATAAAACTTGTCCCCCAACATAGTGTATACCATTGATGCATCTCTTGTAGCTCATCCAAAGCAACGACTTTTCAGAACATACTTTGCGGGGTTAGTTTTAAGTTCTCTCCAAGATACATAAACACCTCATCTGTACATAACATTAGAGCATCCAATCTTTTATCTTGTGCAGGGAAAGCAGCCTGTTTAAGAGCAAATGAAAGTTTACAACATCGAAATGCTACCTTTAGAAAAACTCTTAAATGTTCTCGCGACTAAAATCATATGGCATTTCCTAAGACCGCAAATGCCATCTCCATCTATGAGGTCCTTGAAAAGCATCTGATTAAAGTGCCACTCCCCTAATGTAGCAACAATTAATACATCATAAGAGTACAACACTCACAAGGAAAATTATAACTAAACGAAAGTTATCAAACTATGTACATTGCCCATTTGCTGACTCCACTTAGCTGAGCAACATTCTCGGATATCTTCTTTATGGATTCTACCTTTTACCATTAGTATAAAAACCAAACAGGAACATCAAGAACCTTTTTTTAACTGCATTGTTCAACATTAATGAATAGACGTGACAAATTAGTTACCTGCTCAACCAAAAACTCGGTTTCAACATGAACCAATAAAAAACACATATGTGTGTGTCGAATAGACAGGGGTTGTGTTACAGGGTATGCTTATCAAACACACTTGAGTATAACCTTTATCTTGTGAAGGCCGAGTGAGTTGTCAATGATCAAGCAATAATCAGCCTTATTACTATATACTAAATAAGTTTATGATAACAAGTAGTGGAGGTATGTCTTTTAGCTTATATGAATAGCACACAAGTAGTTTATCTAGGCAAAGGTGATTTTAAATGGAACATAGAATACTTATGAAATATAAATTTTTTAGAAAAGCAATTTACTCTTCTTTCTTTCTTGGGAGATTTTTTTCTACATCTTTCCGTATTAGAGATTAAATCTTTTCGACTTGATAACTAAATCATCAGACGATGCTTAACACTAAAAACTACATCATACTAACTAAGAGGTAATGAACACTAATATAACTGGATGTCAGACGCCCCATTTGGAAATATTCTGGAGCTGCTTACCCTTTTGTTCCCATCACCTATATTAATTTGTTATGTAGTGATTAATAGCCACATAGCACAACAAAAAGAAAATTAAGGAATAAGATACCCTCAGAATCAAGTATGTGACAATTCGGTCCCTAAAAAAAGGGTAACACATATGAAGACCACAATGTTTCTACTTTCTAGGGATCATATCCATAAATCATAATTAGTATCAGCAAGGTAATGATTCTGTAATTCTGATCAAACCGCAGAGCCATTTATGTATGTTTTACAAAAAATAACAGTAAGTAAAATACTAAATGAGCGTACCATGTTGAGACGTGGGTTCGTTCATCTTTAGGCCCTTCCCCTAATAACTCCGAAGTCGAAAAGCTTAGCATTCATTGGCTATCTAGAATAATGTTTTAATGTAAAGAAAAAGAAAGCAATACCTTGCATCAATGGGTCTTTTTTGACTGGTTACATTGTCATAATCTATTGATAATAAGACAAGCCAATTCCTAATGAAGAATGTATTTATAAGAAATGAAAATATATACATAATAATAATATCCTTGTTAGTATTACATAGTAAAAATAGCAAAAAAAAGTATTAGCGGTGAACACGATGAGATAAATAATGAACGTGTAAATTTTTGCAGGCTGATGAAAACCAAACACTCAATCCCAAGTCTTGACATCCTGATTTCACATATTGTCTTATTTTATTACCAACCTCCTGAATAAAGTATCCATAATTTATAATTCCAGAAGTGTTGTAGTACATCTCGAGCTCTATGATATGAAATTTCTTCATATAAAAGAAAATTGCACACGTACAGTACCGTCCTAAGTATATAACATCGTTTTCATATTCGTTTGCAAGAAGGCACCACATAGTATAGGATGATCGTGTATCCTCTTCTTTAGTGTCTTTTCTGCTAAACATTGCATCAGTAAGCAAAACCATATATATTTAGGAGAATAATGCAATTATCATTATATGTACAGAATTAAAAACATAATTTTGTCCCCTACCTTCACCCAATGATTGACATGTATCCATTGTAGATGTTCCTTTTACTTGCATCTGTATTACATATAACATAACAAATAACAGGATCTAAAAAACATTTCGTCCAAATCTCGATTTTAATTTAACCGGGTGGTTAAGATAATTCCATATTTTTTAAGCTAAAGTTTAATTGAAGTGAAAGTAAGGCATCCATTCTCAGGTAATTCGTTTTCATTACTTCAGTTAACTTGTAAATTTGGATCAGCGGTGATACCATGGAACTCCTCTGCCACTTAGGAAGGCTACTCCTGCTTCGTCTGATGAAGAAAAAGTCTCTTCTTGTTGGACCTGAAAAAGTTAAATATCAGTAGCATAATTATGTGAATGTTTATGTATTAAACTATGACGGATTATGTACAAATCCACTAACCTTCCAGAATTGAGATCGAAGCCATGTGACACAAACCCATGTTCAGATCCTGAGCTAGCTGTGTTTTTTACTCCATTACCTGTTACTTTTTTATTAGAAAACAATAGGAACTCCAACCATTGATATGTGTTTCTTTATACTAAACATTGATATGTGTTTCTTTATACTAATAAAGGGTGGGTCGAGTGGGTTAGTATCCAGTCAAACAGGATTCATAGCAACCCCACTATGATGGTTTTCAAAAAGGCTAAAAGATTGAAATACATGATAAGGATCTGAATCAAAAGTATGGATGACATATAGAGAAGAAACAAAAAATACCAGAATTTCCAGACGTGACTATCAAGCCAGCTTTAAGTCATGTCCTCCCATTAGCTTGGCTTACATTTATTCCATTGTTCATAAGGTCGGTTTCAAGTTCTTTTCTTAAAATTTTAATAGACCTCTTACCTCTAGGCTTATGTATGGATGGCACTGATGATCCAGAAGCAACTCCATTGTAATGATTTTTGAAAACCTAAAATATTGAAATACATAACGAGGATCAGAATCAAAATTATAGATGGCATATAGAGAAGAAACAAAAAATACCAGAATTTCTGGACGTGACTATCAAGTCAGCTTCAGGTCCTGTCTTCCTATTAGCCTCATGATTACATTAATCAATTATAATCAGAGATGAATGCCACTATTAAAGATTTACCTTAATTTCCCGCCAAAACCCAACCAACATAACTGTTGGTGAACAGTTACCTAACTGTTAGATATCAACCACTTTTAACTATCTCCAACTTTTGTTTTCATAAACAGAAGTTATCTAGTATCAGAACATGATACGAAAAACATATTCAATTCCTTCATTGTTCTTGATTTGTGATTCTTGTGCCTAGAACACAAATTTCCATTCTCTTTGTATTATCCCGATTGAGATTTCGTGCAACCCAGACATCTTATAGGGTCAAAATACTTAATACGGAAAGTGAACTCAACACGATACAACAGAGATATATAGGAGCATCACACGCACAACCCAAATTAATAATAGCTTTTACAATAGAAAAGAAATCTGCTAGAAGGGACATTTACAAAGTTTTATTCCCAATGTTTGCACGGCATAATCTTCTATAGTCTGATCGCTACTAAATCTACCAGATCCAGTAGTAGAAGGTATGCTCATCTCACTCCACTTATCCTTATCAACATATGCTTTGTGTGCAGTTGCCAGCACTTGCACAATGCACAGATTGGAGGGATATTTGATTTTTAGGCACAAAATCAAGAATCGCTAAAAACTTTATACTATGTAAATAATACGCTTGCCTAAGCTTCTAATGAATCCAATATTAAGCTTCATGACATATGAACTAAACTTTATGTGCAATACAGTAGATGCATGTTACAACATCTTGAATATTCTTACAATCTATAAGAACATAAGAACACATAGCATACACCGTCAATGAATCCAATATCAAACTTCATGACATGTGAACTAAACTTTTTGTATATTGTTTCTAGTGACTGTACACGCATGATTTAACTGGATTGTATAACTGATATTAATAGGGATTAGTTTTTGTAAAACACTTAAAGTAGAAAACGTAGGACGCCACAAACACATATTATATTCATTTAGTTCTGTCACTTTTAGATTGCATCCTGATATTACCGCTTTCTAAGGAAATAATCTAGTTATAATTGAGAATATCAATATTATTTTTCAAAGAATGACACAAATAAGAGCTTGGCTGAGTTGGTAGATGACATACAAAGTTAGTCAAACGTTTCAGGTTCGATCCTTCCAAGGGTCTATATTTTTTGTTGAATTTCGAAAATCTATCTTTTGTAGGTGCCACATAATCAATGAGGTGGCGCCCAGTCACAAAATCATATTTACACACTCATAGTTAGCCCCATATATATGTTATAGATATAGTTAAGGCTAATAGGATAATATTCAAATAAAGTAAATTATTTCAAATATTTTTTTTTATAATTTTTTTATTTCATAGATTTGACATATAAATATATATATATATTATATATATATATATATATATATATATATATATATATATATATATAATACATATATATATATATATATATATATATATATATATTGTCTTAATTATATACAGCAAATATGGATAAATAAATAAAAGATTTTTTTTTGGATAGGTACGGCATATTTTAGGAAAAGTGTGTCGGTTTTTCTGGAAATTTTATGATTTTTTTTCGGAATATTATGATAAACTAGATAATTACAAATACACAAGGCATATAATCAGATAAAATACAATTCCAGACGATTATAGAACCTAAGACTAGCAGATTGGTGGTTTTGGTTTTGGTTTTTGAAATAAGATTATGTTTGTGAAAATTTGCAGAAAGTGCGGCGTACTTGGGTAAAGTACGGCGTACTTCCTGGGTTTTCAAGAAAACCGGCGCACAAATAGGATGTGCGGCGTACTTCCTGAAGAAAAAATGATTTTTGGGTTCCGTTTGCTAGAAAACGGTACGACAAGTTCGAATTTTTTTTGTTTTTTGTTTTGCGAAACAAAATAGCGCCTAAAACAAGCAACAAACTGATAACAACTTAAAACAATTCCTCGGCAGCAGCGCCAAAAACTTGATGTGTGTTTTACAAGCTATAAATTTATAATACTAGAAATACCGATTTTTACTAAAAACACAACACTCGGGAAGTATACCCGTTCGTGTATGTAATATCTTATGTAGTCCAAGTCGTTCCCGTAATTAAAGTTTTACACAGTTGAAATTAAGGAGCAAAGGTTAATAAGATTAACACAGGATCAAATTAACCAAAACGAATAAAATTGACTATTTGCAAAGAAAACAATTAAAAGAAATTCTAACAAATGATAAAGTATGTTTGTTTAGGCAATGGATCACTAAGACAATGAATGTGGTTAGGGAAGTGTTTATAAGTATAAGAAAATAAGTATATCACAAGATATAAAATCTATATCGGCCTTTTATAAGTTATTATAACCAATATATTAAGTGGAATGATAAAACATAAGTTTATAAGTATCCTTTCGGCCTTTACACTTAGAAAATCATGTTTAACCATTTCAATAAACACATATCCAAACGCTCCATATCAAAGATCACAATATGCCAACAAAATAGTATTGTCTACTCATGATCAGAAGTAACAAAACACATAACATTCATCATGAATTTAATAAAGATCATATTCCAAAGAGTAACCAAGATTTCATACCAATTCCCAAGAGCAAAGTATGTGAATTTCACAAGAATTTCCCAAGAACACTTTATTATATTCAAAGCAAAATCCAGAAACTATGAACAATTCCGTCACAATCGCTTATAGATTCGAAATAACACTACAATTATGCTTCTTTGATGGATCAAAACCTAAGAACAATGATGAACTTCAACCAAGACTATCCAACTTCTTTAAGAACTTTGATTCTAATGGTTGTGGTGATTTATGTTATCAAGGTGGTTTGGATCAATGGTTCTCAGGCCTTTATCATCAAAACACCCCTTCTAATGGTTCAAAACGAATGGGGGATTGTGTGTGAAGAGTTTGTGTGAGACATAGAGGTATAGGGGCTTTATATAGCTTTTTCCAGGGCCAAGTGCTGCTCCACATACAAAAATTGCGGCGCACTTGAGGTGTAAAATGTTGTCCAATATAATGGAATTTAATTCTTATAAAAACGCCAGAAGTTCGCCACACATTTGGATTGTGCGCTGTACTTGGTAGCATTTACAACATATGGGCATTTTCTCAAAGTTGTAGATAATTGAATTCTCTTCGCGCGGCCACTTTTAACCAACTAAAACGGAGTTCATATGACCGAGTTATGGCCAAAACAGTAAACAGGTGTCGGGAGATCTTTATCTTCAGTTATTTCTTCGTTTAAGCTTCAATTCTTCGTGTACTATTCCGTTTTATTCCACGACACGTACCTAGAACATATAATAGCAAATATACTTGATTAAGTACCAAAAGTTCACGAAAAATGATCAAATAAATACAAATAACGCCACTGAAAACATGTATAATTCAGCGTATCAAATACCAACTAGCTTGGAGTGGGAAAGTCGATAGAAATGTGTTTAATCTCCGTGATAAATAAAAGAAGAGTCTTTTAAAAGACCTTGAGTGGCTGGGAATGGTTTTGCATTGTGTCACTGGGTCCATTGTAACAACTGGCAATTTTCAGAATTTTAAATGACTATTTTACCCTTTGACTTTTCGGGTCCGACTTGACTTTTTGACTTTAGATCTTTTATTGTCACATAAAAACCATTACCTGCGTAACCCGAATTTTTCGAAAAACATATTTAAATCATAATCAAAATCAAATTTTAACATATCTCTCACGTGCAAAGTTATTTTTAACTTATTCGACTTGGAAACGAAAAATATATATGTTATTCCTAAGTTGACTTATCAAAAATGACCTGCTAAATCACGTTTTCACGACTCAGACTTTAAAGCAATTTGAGGTAAAACGACATTCCGGACGAGTTTTTAGTTTTGCTCGAGACCCGAAAACAAGCAGAAAATGACCGAAATACTCTCGCAAAATTTTAGAAACGAGAACAACGCGTCCAGACATGAAAATAATTAAATTATATTTAATTATCACTTTTTATTAAATAAAAATATTTTATAAATTACTTATCATTTTATTCAGTAACGTTTGTTAAAAACGCAAATATTCAAGTAAAAGATCATTTTACGGACAAAGTTTATCAGTAATACACAAATAAATAATAAACGTTTTAAATAAATTTTATAAAACGTTTATGAAAATTAGTCGAGTGAATACCCGTTTTCATGGGAAAAATTATTTGGAATGCAATGGCGCAAGTTTCGTGTTTTGAACCATCTGTGAGCTAGCCTAAACGAGTCCCGAACCACCATTTTACAAAAATTTACACTTGTGGTCCCTGTGGTAATATTTTCACCATCTCCCCTCAACTATTATTCACTTGTCATTTTTTTTAAAAAGTTTCAAGTATATATATGAAAGTGATTAGGGTTTCTTCTCATTTTTTTTCATATAACCTAGCCTTCCTTTTTTTTCCTCTCTCTTTTTTCGGCCAGCTATCCGGCGCCGCCTCCGGCCAGCCGTCACTGCCACCACCAACAACATCATCACCATCCACGTCACACAATCACCCCCATCACCACCAACATCACCTCGTCACCACCACCGTCGCTGCCATCCTCACCTCCGCAGCCCTATCGTCACCACCCCATCACAACTACGCCACCATCATCATCAACATGCTACTGCTACGCACCACCCCACCCACGCCACCATCTCCACACTAATAAGGGTGTGTTTGATAATAAAAACGACCCATAAAGGGTGCGTTTGGTTGATTGAATCAGCACCAAGGGTGCGTTGGGTTTTGTTTCTCGGCCCAACTAGGGTGCGTTGGTTTTATGTTTCGCACCAAGGGTGCGTTTGGTTATTAAAACGACACCAAGGGTGTGTTTAGATCTGAGCACGAATAGGGTGCGTTTGGTTGTTAGCAACACGAATAGGGTGCGTTTGGTTTGACAACATAGGGTGCGTTTGGTTGTTGATTAACAGCCATGAGGGCTGCTTGGGATAGCAGAAGCACAAAAAATGGTGTGTTTGGTTTGGCAGCAGCCGTAAGGGTTTCGTGGTTTAAAATAGTACAAATCGACTAATGAAA